>PVKS010051359.1:0-11172 GCA_004027875.1 Aplodontia rufa | reverse complement strand
CTCAGCCATTAGTAATGCACTGCAATTTGTTTTCTGAACCTAAATTGATGTCAAAGCTGGGTAGGGGGATGCACAGAATTTACTCTCTTTATCAAATGGAGAGGAGACAGGAAGATCCAGAAGAAGCTCGTGGTATACCTGGCAACAGAGTTACATCAGAACCAGGTGCACTGGGTTTTAAGCCATGACTCCTTTTAACTCTTCTTCCTTTCTTAGGAGATAGTTTGCCTGCACCACCTTCCTCTGTTCTCCAGGTTCCCCTGTCCCTGCAGCCTGGAGGGCTTAAACAGCCTTCCTTGCTCCCACACCCAGCTGAGGCTCATCCTGGCAGTGCCTTTCTGACACCCACTCCTCTTCTCCTAACTCCAGGCAAAAACCACACATTCAAACCTTATTATCTGACTAAGTATAGACCTGAGGAGGGATGTTTTATGTTTATCTCAGTACACAAGTCAACAGTTGCTGGCTTTTAGAGTCCAGGAAAATATCTGTGTGGCCAGTCATCACCAAGAAAGTAATTCTCCCACACTGAAATAAAGTTCTCTATGTAAATAAAGCATAATCCCCTAGGGGGTACTCCTGGCTCTCCTACTCACTGCACTGAGGGACACTAAGCTAGAAGGCTGGCTGGTGGATACCAGCCCTGTAGAAAACAGTTAAATTACACACACCCTTCCTAGGAGAGTCTGGCTCCCTGCTTGGGAATCTGGGATGAGAACCCCTTGGAATGTCCAGGTTACTGCCCTTAAGTACATGAGGGAGAGGAGGTAGAAGAAACAACTCAGGGACCTACGGAGTTTTGGAGATGCCGGCACCTTAGCCAGGCAGGTTGTTGAGAAACCCCTCGGCAGAAGCTTCTCCCGCCGCCAGCCTGGTTGGAGGTGGAATAGTTCAGAATCAACTGACGCAGCCTGGAATAGAGCTTTTCAAAGCCACTCGCGGGGAAGGGAAGCGTCTGCCCCACCCTCCCCCACCGAGCGCCCTCGATCCACGGCCTACACCCTCCCCCCCCCGTGACGTCACCCTAGCCCTGTCCCGGGGAGCCTGCTAAGCCTCTCAAATTCAAACTGCTAGACGCACTGCTGCCGCGTACTCCGGATTGGAAGCGCGCGCCCAGGCTCTGCTGCGGCCGCCACCCGCGACCCAGCCGGCAGCTCCCGGACCTCCCTACTCAACTGCACCCAGGGCACGGGGCGGCGCAGCTTCTTTGGAGCTCCAACCTCTTTTTCTGCCGCCCGCCGCATTTTTAATTTATGCGCACCCTTCCCCCAACAAAATTAAAGCAAACGACAAAAAGCTGAGCATCCCCTCTGGAAGTGGCGTCTTCTTTTACCTTGCTCTCCCTCTCTTCCTGAAGATGCTAAACTCCCGGCGGACTGCAGAGGAGGGGGGTCCTGTCTTCTCCTGATGTGTGAGTACCCTTCACCCTGAGCTGTCTTTGCTCTCCTATCTCTACCCCCACCGCCATCCCCCTGATTCCTGATTTTCCCAACCCCCTTTTGGCGCAATTTTTTTTAAAAGTAAAGCAATTTCTGCTGTGAGCCCAACACGGTCGAGCCGCCTAAGTCTCTTCGAGATAACCCAGGGGAGGAGGTGGTGGGCTGGATTTAGTAGGACAACTAGATTACTAATGACTCCGCGGCTGGCTGTGACCCGCCGGGAAATCAGGTGCAAGCTTGTGTGTTCCAGAACAACTGTGTGGGTGGGCTGGGGGGAGTGGGCAGGGAAAGAAGAGGAGAAATTGCTTTGAAAAACGCAGTGATTTCATTCTGCCGTGTTGCCCACCCCCTCATGCACCCTTCCTTCCACTCCGCCTTCTTGCTTTTCCATTTTAATCAGGCTTCCTTGTTTCTTTCTTCCCTGCATCCCGCTTCCTCCTCTTGCCCCCTACTCAAGGTTTACCTATAGGTACCTGAGCTGACACGGAAGGTGCCTAAAGATGCTGAGCGGCGTTTGGTTCCTCAGTGTGTTAACCGTGGCCGGGATCTTACAGACTGAGAGTCGCAAAACTGCCAAAGACATTTGCAAGATCCGCTGCCTGTGCGAAGAGAAGGAAAATGTACTGAATATTAACTGTGAAAACAAAGGATTTACAACTGTCAGCCTGCTCCAGCCCCCTCAGTATCGAATCTATCAGCTTTTTCTCAATGGAAACCTCCTGACGAGATTGTATCCAAACGAATTTGTCAATTACTCCAACGCTGTGACTCTTCACCTAGGTAACAACGGACTGCAGGAGATCCGAACTGGGGCGTTCAGCGGCCTGAAAACCCTCAAGAGACTGCACCTCAATAACAACAAGCTCGAGGTATTGCGGGAGGACACATTCCTGGGCCTGGAGAGCCTGGAGTACCTCCAGGCTGACTACAATTACATCAGTGCCATTGAAGCAGGGGCATTCAGCAAACTTAATAAGCTCAAAGTGCTCATCCTGAATGACAACCTTTTGCTGTCGCTGCCCAGCAATGTGTTTCGCTTTGTCCTGCTGACCCACTTAGACCTGAGGGGGAACAGACTGAAAGTAATGCCTTTTGCTGGTGTCCTTGAACATATCGGAGGCATCATGGAGATTCAGCTGGAGGAAAACCCATGGAATTGCACTTGTGATTTACTTCCTCTCAAGGCTTGGCTGGACACTATAACTGTTTTTGTAGGGGAGATCGTCTGTGAAACTCCTTTCAGGTTGCATGGGAAAGATGTGACCCAATTGACCAGGCAAGACCTCTGTCCCAGAAAAAGTGTTGGTGACTCTGGTCAGAGGGGCAGCCACCCTGACATGCACCTCCAAAGGCTGTCACCTACAATGAATCCTGCTCTTAACCCAACCAGGGCTCCAAAAGCCAGCCGGCCACCCAAAATGAGAAATCGTCCAACTCCCAGAGTAACTGTGTCAAAGGACAGGCAGAGTTTTGGGCCAATCATGGTGTACCAGACCAAGTCCCCTGTGCCCCTCACATGCCCCAGTAGCTGTGTTTGCACCTCTCAGAGCTCAGACAATGGTCTTAATGTTAACTGCCAAGAAAGGAAGTTCACGAATATCTCTGACCTACAGCCCAAACCTACCAGTCCAAAGAAACTGTACCTAACAGGAAACTATCTTCAAACTGTCTATAAGAATGACCTCTTAGAGTACAGCTCTTTGGATTTGTTGCATTTAGGAAATAACAGGATTGCAGTCATTCAGGAAGGTGCCTTTACAAACCTGACCAGTTTACGCAGACTTTATCTGAATGGCAATTACCTTGAAGTGCTGTATCCTTCTATGTTTGATGGACTGCAGAGCTTACAGTATCTCTATTTAGAGTACAATGTCATTAAGGAAATTAAGCCACTGACCTTTGATGCTTTGATTAACTTACAGCTCCTGTTTCTGAATAACAACCTTCTCCGGTCCTTACCGGATAACATATTTGGGGGCACAGCCCTCACTAGACTGAATCTGAGAAATAACCATTTTTCACACCTGCCTGTGAAAGGGGTTCTGGATCAGCTTCCAGCTTTTATACAGATAGATCTGCAAGAGAATCCATGGGACTGCACCTGCGACATCATGGGGCTGAAGGACTGGACAGAACATGCCAATTCCCCTGTCATCATCAATGAGGTGACTTGTGAATCTCCTGCTAAGCATGCAGGGGAGATACTGAAATTTCTGGGAAGGGAGGCAATTTGTCCAGATAGCCCAAACTTGTCAGATGGGACCATTTTGTCAATGAATCACAACACAGACACACCTTGGTCACTTAGTGTGTCTCCTAGTTCCTATCCTGAGCTGCACACAGAAGTTCCACTTTCTGTTTTAATTTTAGGATTGCTTGTTGTTTTCATCCTGTCTGTCTGCTTTGGGGCTGGTTTGTTTGTCTTTGTCCTGAAACGCAGGAAGGGAGTGCCAAGTGTTCCCAGGAGTGCCAACAACTTAGACGTAAGTTCCTTTCAATTACAGTATGGGTCCTACAACACAGAAACTCATGATAAAACAGATGGCCATGTCTACAACTATATTCCCCCACCTGTGGGGCAGATGTGCCAAAACCCCATCTACATGCAGAAGGAGGGAGACCCAGTAGCCTATTACCGAAATCTGCAAGAATTCAGCTATGGCAACCTGGAGGAGAAAAAAGAAGAGCCAGCCACACTTGCTTACACAATAAGTGCCACCGAGTTACTGGAAAAGCAGACCACACCAAGAGAGCCTGAGCTGCTCTATCAAAATATTGCTGAACGAGTCAAGGAACTCCCCAGTGCAGGCCTAGTCCACTATAACTTTTGTACCTTACCTAAAAGGCAGTGTGCCCCTTCATATGAATCTCGACGCCAAAACCAAGACAGAATCAATAAAACGGTTTTATATGGAACTCCCAGAAAATGCTTTGTGGGGCAGTCAAAGCCTGACCACCCTTTACTGCAAGCTAAGCCGCAATCAGAACCAGACTACCTCGAAGTTCTGGAAAAACAAACTGCAATCAGTCAGCTGTGAAGGGAAATCATTGACAACACTATGGCATCAAAGGATGCTGCTCCAAACTGTCAGAAGCACTGCATTTGATTTTATGTTTGTTTGTGTTCTTCCTTTCACAGTGTTAACAGGGACTTTGAAAATGCTTGGGAGATGGGGTGAAGCAATGATATTGCTTTTGCAAGTTTTCCTTTAAATTATTTCTCTCTCACCCTTCCCCCACTTTTTTTCCCTTCTCTTCTTAGGAACCATCAGTGGACATGAATGTTTCTACAATGAGTTTTTTCTTAATATTTTGTTTATGGTTTTGTTTCTGTTTTCTTCTCTTTTTTTCCAGTGTGGGAGTGGAAAGAGGAGATTATAGTGAATGCAGGAAAAATAGGCAAACTTCTCAAATGAAAATGGATAGTGTATTCTGTACAAGATCTCCAAAGATCTTTTGGAACTATAACTTTTTTTGTAAATAATGATATATGGTGTTCCATCTTCAGTTACCAAGTACAGCCACTGGGCATCACTTCTTTGTGTTAAAGTGCCTTTGCACTTTAAGTACATTACTTAAATGTTGCTTTTAGCTTTGATAAATTGAACATATTTTAATGTGTTGTATTTTTAAAATTGAAAACACTGTAAAATAGATCTATATGTCAGTTATATTAAGTCAACGTACAGTTTGCTTGAGTTATAGAAACCAGCCTGTCATCAAATGATGCTAGTTTAGGACTTTATAGACTTAACTGTAAAATATTTCTTTTCCTCTGGGTTTGTTTTAGATAATTTTATTTAAGTCAACTAAGGGGATTTAACAGTGGACTAGAGGTAATAAGTACCTCATTTGGGATTAGTAATTCATTAATAAAATATATTTAACCCCATATCAGAGTGAATTGAACAATTAATGCCCTTCCCTAAGTCATTATTTTACACTAACATGATCAGTCTTTTAGATTATTTTCCTAATTAAAAATACATTACACAACTTGTAATATATTTTTTCTGCATTAAATTAGATATTTTTATATGTTTAAATGAAAGAGTCTGTATTTCTAACTTTTTAATTGAAATTAATATTTTTTCTGCCTATTGAAACATTTTCTATAAACACACACCAGTAGAGGCCGCCACACACCTCATTTAACAAAGACATATGAGCCATTAAATACCTTGAAGGAAGACTTCAAAGGTGAGATTAAAACTACCCAAATAAATTCTCTGCAAATTCAAGGCAGCAGAGATAAAAATGTATACATTACTTTCTGCTTCTTCTAGAATTAAATTTAGACTCAGAAATCTCAATTTTCACATTTTATGACAAAGCAGCATTTTCCTCTTGAGTTTAATTGAAGCATTGATGGGGTGCTACCAAATCATGTACTATTTGCATCTCCAAATCAAATAATAGTTACCTAAACAATGACAGTAGGTTCTTTTTCTCCTTCTGCCTTCTTTAGACACGTTTTACTTGAAAATTTCCTTGTCATCTTGAGCAAACCATTCATTTTGGTCTTAGCATTAAAATGATTTTTAACTAACCAATTCTATATAACATTTATGAAGCCTTATTAGTCTGTACATAATTTTAGATGCAAACATTATTGTGTGATTTAAACAAACAGCCCTTCTTTACAACAAAAAATAGTTTTGTTTTGTCTATTGTAAATCCTTATGCAACTGGGATGGTGATCTGCATATAAAGTAGTCCAGCTTTTCAATTCCTTATTAAAGCAAGTGATGGCGTCTGAAAGAAGCACACTGTTTCCTTTTCATAAATAGGTTACTGCACATAATAATCCTTTATTATCATGTGGAGATTGAAGTGGATCCTGATAATTTACTTTTAAAGCTTTAAAATGACTAATAGTATATTGTTGGTCACGATTAACAATTCCTGTGTTAGGCTTTCAATTAGAAGTTACTCTAATCCAAATTGTTTGGATTAATAATCATTGGTGCAAATACTTTTGTAAACAATAGAAGATAAGTGTGTACATATATAAATGTAAAAGGAATTCAGGAAAAACTACCCTTAACCATTTAAAATCACTGAATATGAATATAGTGAGAAGCTACCAGGTTCATTCTTTGATTAGAGATCAAAATTCCTATTTAAATCCATTAGATCAAAGTTGAACATGGTGTGCTGAAATGGTCTGCAAGTAAGTTTAATATATAGAAATTTTACATTTCACAGAAGAAGAGCTAGAGTATTATACTAGTTGAACTAGGTGAAAACTCCTGGAAATCACCTCATTTTGAATTGTTTGCATATGAGTTTCAAAATTTCCCCTTGTGGTACAATTATAAATACAGAATACAGAGGTAGGTAAGTTGGGGGGTTATTATGAAGACAAATTAACAGATATTATCTTAAGTTAATTTTTAGGCTTAAACCACATGACTAGAGCTATTATAGTGATTTCACTGTGTTTGTTCTTATTGTCCTGAGAGTAAAGCCACTTCTATAAAATGCTAGTGTCCATATAAGAATTCATCATTTAAATTAAAGATACTTTAATGCCACTTCTATAAAATGCTAGTGTCCATATAAGAATTCATCCATTAGTCTTACTTTAACATTCATTTAGTTCTATATTGAGGCCTCCTGGAAACACTCAAATTCTTAAACTCTTTTGCTTAAAAATTGTGGTTTAATTCTATATCCACATGTTTCTTAGATTCATACTTTATTTGCATAAGGTTTTAAGATGAAATCATTTGAATGTAGTAAAACTATTTCATCTAAAACATAATAGATCATATACTTTGAAACTTTATTTTCTAATATAATCATAAATACTTTGTTTTATTGATTTATTATCATCCCTACTAACAATAGTTTTGCTTTATTCACTCAAATGCTTTCAAACATATTTTATTTTAGGATTTTTATTTTTATCTCCTCCAGCTGGATTTTACTATTTCCCTTTCACATCATGTGCAGCCTCTAAAGGGTGTGAGCTACAGCACAGCGAAATGGTTCCAACGGACAGAATGCAGTTACAAGGGCCCTGCCTGGAACAGATCTAGATGTCAAACCCTACAAATGCCAAATGGTAATTCCCTTCAATTCAAGATCCTAATTAGTTGCCTTTACTGTTTCTGAGTATACTTCTGGCTAAATTTGCACTGAACTATTGAAAAGTACCACTTCTCAGAATGGATACCATTGCCAAGAGTGTAATTTGGTTGTGGATGGTCAACCTGTGTGCCTTGTTAGTTCCCTCCAGCATTTGGGGAATAAGGAAATGACCCTTGAATTTCCTTTTCTTTGTCCTCTCACCTCCTAAGGTGACTTTTTGTCTAAATGATTCCATATCATCAAGGGCTCAATATTTTACAAACTGTATGTAACCAATGAGAGGTTCTATCACATCCTGGACCCTGAAAAATTCATTTTGATTTTACACATTCCAGAAACCTGCTGAATTGCTAGAGTGAAAAAAGCCTTCCAGGCAATTCTAAACCATTCATTTCTTCATTCACTCATTCATTCAATAAATATTTCTTGAATGTTTGCTTCCTGGATGCCAGGCTCCATACTGTGTACTCAGTGTGCACAGAGACACAGTAGACAGGATATCTGCTGCCCTCACTTCACCCTCTACCCCCACTCCCACTGCTACCATTTCCCCTCACCCTCATAGGATCCCTCTCCTTCCTAGCAAGGAGCTTAGTGCAAATAAAAGAGAACTTTACCCCAATGACAATCACTCAGAATAAACAGTGGAAACAGTAATACCATGCAGAAGGTTGATTTTTTAAAAGATGTATCTGTGCAGTACAGTATAAAACTGATATATTAGAAATAGACTGGCTATAATGTAGCCACTATTAACATCTCTTTGGAGTTTTACAGCCAAAAAGGAAAATAACCCACCAAAATAACACAAATTACTGCAGAATTGGGCCCAATATTATGGCCCGAAGATAGCTGTGTATTTGTGCTATCTATAGATCTACTTTGTAAAGTTGACTACCAACACTGTAAATACAAAATAACAAACATGCTTAGATTATCTGGACTATTTAGTTTTAGAAGAAATATTTAGTTTATATTTCAGTGGCTTAAAAGGTAATATTTTGGCTTAAGTGTCTTTTATCAATACAATATTGACACTTAACTGTGAGAGAAAATTAAGTACTGTATATAGGTGTACTTTGCTTCTCACAATGATTGTGCAAAAAGTCATGTAAATTGAAGTTTTGTAAATCCAATTGTATTTTAAATGCATCAAGGGAGCTGCAATTTAGAGGAACCTTGTAAATCCTTTTATAAAGCAGAAAACCATTTTATAATACAAATAACCACACCCTGATTTATCTGTTTTGTATGTTTGGATTTTCAATATTGATTTTACTTAAAACAGCCCATGTGCATAATAGGTGTGTCTTGCCAGTGCTGCTTGTGCTACCAGTTTCTTGGTTGCTAAGGGCTTATACTTGAAAGTCTGCTGCAGTTGTGTGTAAACTGAGCTATTGAGTGAATCTATGATGGCACAGTAGCCTTCCTGAACAGTCCAAGTAGCCTACCCATTTCAATTCAGTCAAACACAGACTCTTCTGCTCAGCAGCATCTCATTTCTTCTCCCAGATATGACAATGTCTCATTAGAGGGTAGAGTGATTCCTGTATTCATATTCTACAAAGTGCTTAGAGTCACAGGTTTTATAATAAATATATGTTATTATGTAAACATATTGAATTGCATGTGTGTTGGAATTTTTTAGCAGTATTTTAGCTTGAAAGAACTTGTACAAATAGATTTAGTTGCAAATAATTGTTCTCAAGTTCTTGGAATAAATGGCAAATGAAACAAGTTCTGGTGTATATAGACTTCTGTACCAAATAGCGACACTGTTTAAGAAAATAAATGTCATATTTTGGGCTGTTAATTGGCAAAATGAAATACTGGAAATATGATCAAATGATATTGTATTTTGTTGGATAAATTGTTTACATGGTTATTTCATGCTGTAGTTAGATATCAGTTAATAAATAAATATTCACTAAAAATGAACATTTGAATAAGTTAGAAAAATTCTTTAGGAATTAAATACAAAATATTGCACCAACCATCCTCTTTGCCTTGATATATACTGTTTAAATGCTTTCCTATTAAGGTTTTAATTATTTCTGTAATTATAGTTTACATGTTTAGGATAAAATGAGCTTTTAAAAATATTAATATTTCTCCATGAATATATGTTAGTATCATATTTTAAAAATTAGAGATAAGCAATAACAATGAGATCAGTTTAGATAAAGATGTCTCTAAAAATTGAAACAATGTCCGCTGATTCCCTAGTCTCCCCACCACACACACATACATCTACATTGAAGCCAACTGTTTTTTTTAATAGCTTTTTATTTTATTGTTGTGGTGCTTGGAATTGAACCTAGGGCCTCATGCACACTAGGCAAGTGCTCTTCTACTGAGTTACACCCACAGCCCCAAGCCAAATGTTTTTAATTATAAAATTTTGTGTAACACCACAAGTGATCTGATAAATTCATATTTTTAAATAGACTGACATACTAATCCAATGAATAGAAATGGTGAATTCACTAAAAGAAATGTTATTACTATATTCATAAAATCTACAGTTAAGACAAATAATGATAGAGAATGAAAGAGAGAGAGAGAGATGTGTTTTGTTCCTGTGATTCTGGTGATATTATGGCAAATAGAATTCTTTGGCTACATGCATTTTTTTAAAACATCAGAACATATCTTCAAGGTATATTCCATTTACAAATCTGTATTTAACAAAAGATTTGAGATTCTCGTGGTGGACACGAGGGCTTAAGACAGATTAACCTCTGTTGAAATTGTTAATATATGTAAAATATATTCTGTTTATTCACATAGCATTCATAGCATAGCCAAAACCATTGGAATAGCCACATCAGAAAGTATTTTGTTAAAGGATGAGAATCAGTGCTAGCATACCAGATTATTCCATACTTTGAAAAGATTGATCAGAATGGAAGGGAATAAAATTAATGTACAGCTCTTCATTATGAACATGTGTAATATACAAGTGGTCATCAATAATTCCACAATGCCACTGCTGATACTAAAATAAGACCACGAAAATAGATTTCATAATTCCTGGGTGGGGACTGGAAATATACCTGATTTGTTTTTCCCTACTCAACTGCTTTGTAAATATTCAATATTTTTATTACTTTTATTTTCAAATATTATTTTATGTTTGCTATAAACATTTCCATAAAAAGAAATATTTGAGATAGGTATCTGTTGGATTATTACTTGGCATTTTTGGACATTTTTATCTTGACAAAATGTTGGCTATATTATGCAATCCAAGGTACCTTCCAGCTCACAAACTGACTGCCATGCAGACACAATTAAAGAGTGGATTCTACTCTGGGTGATCCTTGGCTAAATCCCTCCCTTGTAAAGCCTCTTTTGCTTTCATATTGTTTAAATCTGATGGTGTTTTGGAGCACAATAACTGACTAATAAATATTCCTTTAATAATAAATAAATGAATGGATGGATGAGATTCACCTCTCATATGCACACTGAAGAATAGGTTGAAAACTGGAGGATCTATGATCATGCCATAATTACAACGGAGAACAAGCTGTTTCAGAATTTTTTTATTGAGAAATTTATTTGTTGAACAATCATACAAATTTTAACAAAATAATATATAATGTATATAGATTCTGAAAATTAGATTTACCCC
>PVKS010051358.1:0-11187 GCA_004027875.1 Aplodontia rufa | reverse complement strand
CGCGAGTATGCAAGTTCAAACCCCAGCACCACATACAAAACCAAGTCTCGGAGCAACAAAGGTCACATGAAAAACTAAATAAAATTGATTCACTCTTTAAAAAAAAAAAAAAAAGAGGAAGAGAGAGTTAAGAGAATCAACTTTTTTTTAAATTAATTTTTCATCTGGCCTTTGTTTCTCCAACACTTAGTTGTGTATGTGGTGCTAGGGTTTGAACCTGCGTCCTCACATACGCCAGGCAAGTGCTCCAACCACTGCTGAGCCACTGCTCCTGTCCCTATTTTTAAAACTTTGAGACAGATTTGCTGAACCTGGCCTTGAACTTGTGATCCTCCTGCCTCAGCCGCCTTCTTTTCCTTCTTCTCCTTCTCTCTCCTTCTCTTTCTTCTTCTTAGCGAGAGAGGGAGAGTGGGAGAGACAGACAGAGGGAATCAATTATATATATATATATATATATATATAAAATTTTATATATATGTGACTTTTGTTGCTCCAACACTTTGTTGTGTACATGGTGTTGGAATTCGAACCCGTGTCCTCACTCATGCCAGGTAAGCACCGTAACTGCTGAGCTCCAGCCCCTGCCTTAACCTCCGAGTAACAACTCCCCGCTGCCACATAGGGATTGAACCCAGGACTTCACACATGCTAGACAAGTGCTCTGTCACTGCCCTACATCCCCAGCATCTGACACACTATTTTTGTTTTGTTTTGTTTTTTGGTACCAGAGATTGAACCCAGCAGTGATTTACAACTGAGTCACATCCCCAGCCCTTTATATATATATTTTTTGAAACAGAGTCTTGGTAAGTTGCTTAGGGCCTTGCTAAGTTGGTGAGGCTGGCTTTGAACTTGGAATCCTCCTGCCTCAGCCTCCTGAGTAGCTGGGTTTACAGGTGTGCGCCACCATGCCTGACCTGACATACTATTTCTGAGGTCTTCACTCAATCTCACTTTCTGGAAAGTGGAATATTTCTCAGATATCTATAATACCTGAGAAATCAAACATATGTCTGCATGAGACCTTAATATTTCTATGAATTTCGTGTTTTAAGAAAACAACTTTTCAGTTTCCATAGAAGACTTCAGCTTCAATTACGTTAAGTCCACTACTACTTAATAGTTAATGATAACCAGAGAAAATGGATATACTGATTTATTTTCAGCAAAACTCTCCAAGATCCCACTGCTCTTAAATTAAAATTTGTTTTCCATTCATTATAGAACCTGGAATTAATTTTCATGTTTGGCATGGGGTTACTCATCGTCTCTAAAACCATGGAATTCAGTGCAAAGAAAGCAACTATAAAAAAAATAGGAGTGCTTCAAAACCTAATCTTAGCCAGGTGTGGTGGGGCGTGCCTATAATCCCAGCAGCTCAGGAGGCTAAGGCAGGAGGATTGCAAGTTCAAAGCCAGCCTCAGCAACTTAGTGAGAACCTGTCTCAAAATAAAAAATAAAAAAGGGCCAAGATGTGACTCAGTGGTTAAGTGCCCCAGGGTTCAGTCCATTAATTACCATCAATTGTGTGTTGTTATACTTCAATAAAGCTGGAGGGAACAGAAATATAATTTTTAAATTAACTAATATAGGGTCTGGAGCAGGTGGCTCAGTGGTTACATTGCTTGCCTGGCATGTGCAAGGATGTGGGTTCGAACCCCAGCACCTTGTACACAACCAAGTGTCCGAGCAACAAAGGCTGGATGAAAGACTAAATAAAGTTGCTTCTGTCTTTCTCTCTCTTTTAAAAAAAAATTAACTAATATATTATTTTCAAATGGAATATACAAATGTAGTAAAAAAAGAGAAAGAAAGAAAGAAAAAGAAATCCATACGAGGCAAGAAAAAACTCGTCCTTTAATTTAAAAAATTAAAATAAAAAAAGATCATGGTAATTGTTAAAGGAAGGAATTTGGGTTTTTTTTGTTTTTTCGTTTTACTTTTTGCTGTGCTGGAGGTCCAGCCCAGAGTCTTGCACATTCTAGGCACGTAGACTTGAGCTACATTCCCAACCTAGATTTATTTTATTATTAACAAAAATGTCTGAGTTTTAGAAGCTTTCCCCAAGGCCCAGACAGTGGTGTGAGAGCTAGCCAATGACACCATAGGAAAATGACAGCTAAAGTGTAATCATGGCTCTAAAAAAATAAAAGAGAAAAAATGAGGCAGGGACCCCAGGTGCTGTTTTCTCTTGTTTTGCAGCTTAAACAAGACACAATGTATTTAAATTGAATCAGGAGGGGTTTCTTCTGGAAATAAAATGCTTATGATGCTTATAAAACAAACCAGTTGATTAGAAAAATACATATTTACAATTCCCTTCAGGACGTTGGCTAAGTAGTATAGATCACACCTGGTTTTTTATTTTATTACATTTATTTTTTGATACCAGGGATTAAACCCAGCAGTGCTTAATCACTGAGCCACATCCCCAGCCCTTTTTATTTTTTATTTTAGGGAAGGGTCTCACTAAGTTGCTTAGGGCCTTGCTAAATTGATGAGTTCTGGCTTTGAACTTGCAATCCTCCTGCCTCAGCCTCCTAAACTGCTGGAATTACAGCCAGCCAGCCATCGTTTTTTAAGCATGCTAATTATAGTACCTGTAAGTGAAGGTTGAGTATTATCATAATTAATAAAAATAATTAATGAGTTTGCTATTTATTTACTCCATAAAATAATTTGCCATGAGGCCAGAGGACCATGTCTATCTTGTTCATTGTTGTGTTGCCACCACCCAGCATTGTACTTGACACATCAAAAGAGATACTTTTTAGATACTTATGAATGATTTCGTTTTCAAGCCATCAGCCACTTTTCATGCATTTGATCTTTCCAAACTTGATTTAGATGCAACTTCTCCAAGAGTACTTGTATTATCTAAGGAGAAGCAGATCCACAGAGAGAGGGAACAGGATGCTCAGGGACATTTTATTGAGGATAACAGCAAAACTTCTTTTTCCTGAAGACCTTTTAAGATTAGGACAAGCAGCTGTTTATAAAAGCTCACAGTGTAAGATTTGAACTGTCAAGTAGAATCATGCTTTGAAGTGTATTCCTAGCTAAAAGCAGGGGATAAACTAGATAAAACTTGGAGACTCTCAGATCTGTCCCTGATTAAGTGGACCTAAGAGTAAGAATCTGAAGAATATCTCCCTGGCTGGACACTCCCAAACTTTGTTTTTCTTTTATTAAATTTCTTTTTTTATTAGTGCATTATAGTTGTACAGAATGATGGGATTTGTTGTCACATATTCCTAGCTGCACACAATACAACTGTACAGCTTGGTCAATATCCACCCCTCCACCCATCCCCCAATTTCTTGCTTCTCATCTGCATCCCCAACCTTTTTAATTTTTTATTTTGAGACTTTGTCTCATTAAGTTGCTCAGGACCTTGCTGAGTTGCTGAGGCTGACCTTGGATTTGGGATCCTACTTTCTCAGCCTTCTGAGCCCTTAGGTGTACAGGTGCTACACCCGGCACTAATTAATATCTCAGCTCTTCAGGCTACTTGTCATCACTGCAGAGATGGGAATCATTCTATTCTATAATGGGGCAAAAACATTCAAGTGATGAATCGATATAAAATTTATAAAATATTTTATTTTATTTTAAGAGAGAAGGTCAGTGAGAGACAGAGAGAGAGAATCAATTTTTAATGAGTTTTTCACATTGCTCTGACACTCAGTTGTGTACCTGGTGCTGGGATTTGAACTCACGTACTTGTGCATGCCAGGCAAGTGCAGTAACTGCTGAGCCACCGCTCCAGCCCCAAAATTTGTGAAGTATTTTAAAAAGCATACTTTAACATTCATAAGTACTGGTCAATGAAAGAACATTTCTTTCGTGCCTCAACTTGTGAATGAATGTCAAAAATGAGTAAGAAGATATTTTATATGTACATTTGTTAAATATTTATTCTATATTTAATATTAATAATTCATTATTATTTATATGAGAATAATAATCCATTCTTTTGTAGTCAACAAAGCATCTCACCTAGTAGGTATATGTGGTGCAGGTATTTAAATACATGTAGAAAGCTAGGCATAGTGGTGCACAACTGTAATCGTAGTGGCTCAGGAGGATGAGGTTGAAGGATCATAAATTCTAAGCTAGCCTCTGCAACTTAGCAAGACCCTGCCTCAAAATAAAAATAAAAAGGGCAGGGGATGTGGTCCAGTGGTTAAATACTCCTGGGTTCAATCCTTGGTACCAATAATTAATAAATAAATAAATAAACACATGTAGAGCTGGGCATAGAGTTCAGCGGTTGGTCGAGTGCCCACTTAGCGTGGGTGAGGCCCTGAGTTTGATCCCCAGTAAAACACACTCACACTCACATCACATCTGCATACACACACCCTTACATGTGAATTTGTAGCAAAATCACAAGCCTAGCATGCCTAATAAGAGAAAGACCAGTGCTACTACAGCAATATTCAGGCTTTAAAAAGTATTGGCTTGGGGCTGGAGCGATGGCTCAGTGGTTTCAGTTCTTGCCTGGCAAGCACAAAGACCCGGGTTCAAACGCCAGCACCACGTACACTACTAAATGTTGGAGCAACTAAGGCCATGTGAGAAACTAAATAAAGTTATTTCTCTTTTTCTCTGTCTCTCTCACTGTCCCTCTCTCTTTAAAAAAAAAAAAAGTATTGGCTATTTGACTGATTTTATAATATAATTAAAATATGTCCTTTAGTCTTAACCTGTGTCCACATAGACATATATGGATTTAATATATATAATACTGGAAGTTACTGGCTCAGCATCACTTTGTTTTGAATGGCTTTATTGAGATAGTATTTACTTATCACAAAATTCACCCTTCTGTGGGTTTTAGTATATTCAGAGTTGTACAGCTACCATCTAATTAATTTTATTTATTTATTTGCATTTTTGCTACTAGAGATTGAACCCAGGGCCTTGCACCTATCCACCACTGAAGTCTATATATCCCTTGCCCACCATCTAATTGAAAACGGTTCCTCATCCTAAAGAAACCCTCTGCTTATTAACAGCCTTTTCCCAGACAACTGCTTTGTCCCAGACAACTGCTAATCTACTTTCTGATAAATTTGTTTATTCTGAACATTTCATATGTACTAAATAGAATCATATAGTTAGACCTTTTGGATCTGGCTTTAATCACTCAATGTTATGTTTTCAGAGTTTGTCTGTGTTTCGCCTTCTATCAGTACCTAATACTCTTTATGGCTGAATAATATATTTCTTCCATTGTATGGATGCACCATTGCTTATCCATCTGTAAGTTGATGGCCATGTGGGTTGTTTCCACTTTGGGGCTATTCTGAATAATGCTGCTGTGACATTTTGTGTGCAAGTTTTTGTGTGGTTCCTTTTCTTTTTTTTTTTTTTTTTTTTTTTTTTTTTTTTTTTTTTTTTTTTTTTTTTTTTTTTTTTTTTTTTTTTTTTTTTTTTTTTTTTTTTTTTTTTTTTTTTTTTTTTTTTTTTTTTTGGTTTTGGGATTGTACCCAGGGGAACTTTACCACTACTTCCCCAGTCTGTTTTATTTTTTATTTTGACACAAGTTTTGGTAAGTTGCTGAGGTAAACTTGTGATCTTCCACTTCAGCATTCCGAGTTGCTGGAATTACAGGTGTCTGCCACCATGCTGGGCTGGACATGTTGACATGTTTCCATTTCTCTTGGGTCTTTGGGTCATGTGGTAACTGTGTTTAACTTTGTGAATGAACTGTTTTCCCAAATGGCTGCATCATTTTACATTTCTCCCACCAGCAATTGTGGGAGGGTTCTAATTTCTCCGAATCTTCAACAACTTGTCATTGTCTGCTTTTTTTTATTATTGTCATCATAATGGGTATGAAATGGTACCTCAATGTAATTTTTTTTTTAAAGAGAGAGTGACAAAGAGAATCAAATTTATTTTTATTTTTTCTTCTGGCCTTTACTTCACCAACACTTAGTTGTGTATGTGGTGCTGGCATTTGAACCTGGGTCCTAGTGCATGCCACTGCTCCAGCCCTTTATTGTGCTTTTGATTTGCATTTCTATAACAACTAATGTTTTGGGCATCTTTTCCTGTGTATATTGGGTTTTAGTATTTTTTTTTTTTTAAGAGAGAAGGGCAGTGAGAGAGAAAGAGACAATTTTCATTGAGTTGTTTTTTGTTTTTTTTTTTCACATGGCTTTCGTTGTTTTGACACTTAGTTGTGTATGTGGTGCTGGGGTTTCAACCTGTGTGCTTGCGCATGCTGGGCAAGAGCCGTAACCACTGAGCCATCGCTCCAGCCCCTAGTATGCCTTTTTTGAAGACATGGCTTTTCAGATACTTTGACTACTTTTTTTTTTTTTTAAAGAGAGAGGGACAGTGAGAGAGACAGGAAAGAGAGAAACAACTTTATTTAGTTTTTCACATGGCCTTAGTTGCTCCAACACTTAGTTGTGTATGTGGTGCTGGGGTTCGAACCCGGGTCCTCGCGTTTGCCAGGCAAGTGCCGAAACCGCTGAGCCACCGCTCCAGCCCATTTTGACTACTTTTAAAGAGGGTTATTTGTCCTTTTATTGAGTGTAACTGCTCGTTATATGTTTTGGATATTAAATCCTATCAGTTATGTAATTTGCAAGTATTTCCACTCATTCTGTGTTTTGTCTTTCTTCCTTTTTAAGAGAGAAAGAGGGAGAGAGAGAGAATGAGAAAATCAATTTTATTTATTTTTTTTTATCTGACTTTTGTTTCTCCAATACTCAGTTGTGTTTGTGGAGCTAGGGTTTGAAGCCAGGTTTCATGCATGCCAAGCAAGTGCTCCAACCACTGAACTACCACTCCAGCACCTGTGTTTTGTCTTTCTTAATGATGTCCTTTGAGCACAAAAGGTTTTCTACCCTGCACCCACTGCCACTGGGAATTGAACCCAAGGGCTCTACCACTGAGTCCCTTTTATTTATTTTATTTTATTTTTTTGAGACAGGGTCTATCTGACCTTGAACGTGTGATATTCTTGATTTAGCCTCTCCCAAATTTTTCCTCTATTGATATAGTTCAATTTATCTATTTTTTTCTCTTTATTTTATTTTTGTTTATTTATTTATGGTACTGAGGATTAACTCAGGATCACTGAATTATATCCCCAGCCCTTTTTATTTAATTTTGAGACTAGGTCTTGCTAAATTTACAGTTCACCTGCCTCAATCTCCCAAATTGCTGGGATTACAGGGATATGCCACCACACCTAGCACCAGGCATTGAACCCAGGGGCACTTAATCACTGAGCCACATCCCCTACTCTTTTTATTTATTTATTTATTTATTTATTTATTTATTTATTTATGTTGACACACGGTCTCACTAATTTGCTTTGGCCCTCACTAAATTGCTGAGGCTAGCTTTGAAATTGGGATTCTCCTGCCTTAGTCTCCTGAGCCTCTGAGATTTCAGGTGTGCACCACCATGCCCAGCTTGTGGTCCTTTTTGATTTATCGTGTTGACTAGTTTGAGGTAGGGGTACATATTTGTTCTCTTGGTGTGTATTTCAGTTGTTCTGACACATTTTTATTTTTATTTATTTATTTTTTGTCCTGGGTATTGAAATCTAGGGAGCTTTACTACTGAGCTACATCCCCAGTCCATTTTTAAATTTTTTTATTTTAAAACAGGATCTTGAAAAGGGGCTGAATCTGGCTTTCAACTTGTGACCGTCCTATCCCAGCCTCCTGAGTTACTAGGATTACAGGTGTGTGCCACAGTGCCTGGGCAGGTTTAAATGTCTTGATACTTCTTTCAACCATATATTTCAGGGTTTATTTCTTGGCTCTCTATTCTATTCTATTGATTTATACATCTATCCATATGGTAGTACGATGCTCTCTTGATTACTATGCTTTATAGTAAGTTTTGAAATCAGAATGTGTGTTGGGTCCTCCAACTATCTCCTTTTGACTATTCCTAGATAGATGTATGGATTCAGCTTAACATGACTGTAGCCATCTTGAGTCATAACCACCATGATTGCCCCAGGGTTATCCTGGTTGGTTTTTCCAGCATAATTTCCCAGCAAACTATGATAGATAAAACCATTAGAGTCACACGTGGAGCTATATGACTGGACTCTGTCCCCAGGGAAGCACCTCTTTGATATTATCTTAAGATAAACCAGGTACATTCCAGCCAGGATAAAGTCACTTTTACTCTGTACCATAAATATCTGACCCAAATTGTGAGGAGCCAAGTGGTCTTGCTGCTGCTGAGGACCATGCTTATGTCACTAAGTCCCCCAATAAACGGTACTCTGTATGATCCTAGATCTGTCTGCTTCTCTTTCTTCAGTCTCATGTACTGCCTTTGGGCCAGTCAGTCCCCATAAACTAGGATTGGGTTGTTCTGGAACATGTATCACTTTTGCAGGTATCACTAATATTCCTCATATTTGCAGGAAAATTCCACAAATTTGCATTGTGGAATATTCTTTTGGTGACCTGAATCAAAATGCATTTGCAGGAAACTCCCCTCTTAAGGTGCCAAATTAGTTACTTAAAACAACAACAATAAAACATGCTTAGGACTGGAGATGTAGCTCAGTGGTAGAGTGCTTGCCTACCATGTGCAAGATCTTGGGTTCATTCTCCAGCACTACGAAAACAGGAAAATGAAACATGCTTGATATCATGGAGTTGGAAACTCAGGCTGAAGGGAGCCGTAGGAGTGATATAGCATAAATGGTTAAGAGTTCCAGGTTTGGGGGCCAGTCTGCCCACACCCCACCACGGTACTGAGGGTTGAACCTAGGGGTGCTCTACCACTGAACCACATCCCCAGTCCTTTTTTGTTTTGAGACACAGTGTCACTAAGTTGGTTAGGCTGGCCTCAAACTTGTGATCCTCATGCCTCACCCTTCTAGGTAGCTGGGAATATAGGCATGCAGCACCATGGCTGGTCAGATAGTTGTAAGTTTGAATATTATTTCTGTCATTCCATGACTGTGTAGCAAGGGCAAGATTTTGGATCCTCTTTTGTAAAATGGGAAAAAAATAATCCCTTCCTCATTGAGTGGTTGTGAAGGTAAAACAAAATAACAAATGTCATATGTGGAGCTTTGGGACTTAATTTCAGAAAATGACACCCTAAAGTAGAATGTTTTATTCAGAGAATGGAGAGCCACTCTGTCATGGCACAGGCTTTCTGGTGATACAAATTATATTTACAAGTGTGAGGCGTTTTTGCTTTGAAAGACATTGGCTAACAATGTAGCCTTTTTTTTTTTTAAAGAGAGAAGAACAGTGAGAGAGAGGGACTGAGAGAGAGAGAGAGAGAGAGAAACAAATTTTTTTAATTCAGTTTTTCACATGGCTTTCATTGCTCTGACACTTAGTTGTGTACGTGGGTGCTTGGGTTTGAACCTGTAGTACTCGCGAATGCCAGGCAAGCACCGTAACCGCTGAGCCACTGCTCCAGCTCAAAAATGTAGCCATTTTTTTTTTTTTAAGAGAGAAGCAACTTTATTTAGTTTTTCACATGGCCTTAGTTGCTCTAACATAACGCTTAGTTGTGTACATGGTGCTGGGGTTTGAACCTGGGTCCTCGTGCTTGCCAGGCAAGCGCCAAAACTGCTGAGCCACTGCTCCAGCCCCCAATGTAGCCATTTTTAACCAGGAGTGAGAAGAGGGAACTTGGAAAAAGTGTTTACCACTTGGCTTTGGACATTCCATTGCCTCACAGGAATGGTAAGTATGCCAGTGTTGCTGCATTTTGATGTGGTTAATAATATTGATTCTTGTTAACTTCAATTGTAGAGGATAATATCAATCTAATTCCTGAACCTTGAGATTCAGAGTCATCCTTTGCTATAACTTCTCCAGAGTCCACATATCCATAAACTTCAGTTACTGAGACTACCACCAAGATTTTAAAAACCGTCACTGCACAGTCAAAACACATGTCATAGTAACTCATGTGCTTTATCTGCAGGAGGACCCCACAAAAAATCTTTACTCAACATTTTTGATAGTCTAAACTAATAAAAGTTCATCTATGTCTAAATTTGTGTATCATATAAACACCAAAGTAGAGAAGCAGGTTGTTTGGTAGGCGCACTGAGAATAGTCAGCTCATTAGTGAGGAAGAAATCACAAAGCGCAGGCATAAGTTGAAAATAAAGACAGACAGCGTTTCGGAAGCCACATATTATAGGGAAAAGTTCTATTTTTGCTGGGTGCAGTGGTAGCACATGTCTGTAATCCCAGAAACTCAGGAGGCTGAGGCAGGAGGATTGACTATAAGGCCTGCCTGGGCAACTTAAGTGAGATCCTGTCTTAAGATGAACATTTTTTAAAAAGGGGGAACTGGGATGTAGCTTAGTGGTAGAGCACAGGACAAAATAACATTAATAATTATAATAACCTTAATCGCCAAATGCAAGTAATTTTCAGAGTTGTAGTCCAGAAAACATGAAAGTTTTCCATCAGATGGTGGGAGGACAGCTCTTTAAAGCAGCCGCTTTTTCATTTATATGGGCTATCTTAATCTTCTATGATTCCCAGATAAGTGAAATGTTACTGGCCTTAAATTTGACTCAACAAGATGAATTTGCAAACTAAAGCAGTATCCAAATAAGTAGTGTAGGGAGTTCAGCGATTAACTCTTTCTGTGCATCCTTATTCTAGTATAGTATAGGGGTTGTTATTAAGTATCCTGGAGGTGACTCAAAGCTATAATTGTAACTCTTCTTCCTGGCAGGGTTTCCTCCTAGACCCTTCAATATCTCAGGTAGAGTTATGTTGATGTACTCTGGAGGTCCTTCATTAGGGACTATAAAGAATGAAATTACTGAGCAACAACTAGCACTGTGTATTCAGCAGACATTCTATTCTGATCAGGCATAAACAAGGACCCTGACTGCTCCTTTGCGGAGGCTGAAACTCAGGAGATTTAAATATCACCCACATTGGATATGAAAACAGTAAAGTTTTCCTAGCAAGTGTTTTTTTTTTTTTAAATTGATGTTGAGGATTGAACACAGGGAAAAGCTAGGCAAGTGATCCTCTACTGAGCCACACCCCAGCCCAACAGCTTTCAACAAACTGGAAGGCTATGTATAGTTCAAACATTTAATTATTTTGTCTATCTCGCGAATTAATATGGATTTTAAATTTTTAATTAGGTATAAGGTCAGCTCTGAGCCTGAAAGGAGAATTTTAGAGCTGGAAGGCT
>PVKS010051357.1:0-11173 GCA_004027875.1 Aplodontia rufa | reverse complement strand
CAAGAAGCAAGGTCCTTGAACTCCAAACTGGCAGGAAAAAAATTCCACTTGAACTGACTCAGTTTAAAGAGAAAGAAATGTATCTGCTCGAGAAACCAATGGGTTAAAAAGTAGTTGGCTTCAGGCATGGCTGAATCCAGGCACTTATCCCAAGTGATGACAAGATGAACATCAGCAGTTTCAGACTTACATTTTATTGATAGAGGAGCTAGGACAGAAGCAGTACTCTTTCCCAGCAATTCTAGAAAAATCCTCAGAACTGCCACTGCCGGGCAAGAATTGACCAGCTTGGGGCATGGGCTCACTTCAGGGCCCAGGTAACATGACTAACTTCACTTGAGCTACACAGACAGAGGAGCTGGTGGTTCCCCAAAAGAAAATGGGGAGAAGATGGGGGATGAATACTGATAGGTCAGACGAAGTTACTGACAGATTTCCCCTTCACTAAGGAGGCAAGGCTTGAGCCCACCTCATCTCCTCCTCCTCTTAAGTAGTAGCTCTCATTTGTTCAAAACCACAAATTGCAGATGGCTAGCAGCTACACCACCTAATCTGTCAACTCATCAAATCAAAATTCTAGGAAAGGGGAAAACTGACAAGCAAATAAATGCCCAGAGGTGGGGTGGGCCCACACCAGAGGATGATTAAACTAGCAAGTGTGTGCAGAGGGATCAGAGGCTTTGGGGGGCGCTATTCTTTGCAGTGCAAGGGAAAGGGTGCCCATGCCATGCCTGTGTCTTTCCAGTTCCTCAGTGAAGTGCTGGGGAGCCAGTAATGGCAGGGAGAGGGAACAGAGGGATGGACATAGGAATAACCTGATGACTCAGTCAGATTTAGAAGCAGGTGTTGAAGGACTCAAAATGATTCTCCAGCACAGGCAGAAAGAAGAGTGGCTGGAAGAAATGGGGGACTCTGCTAGGACATGGACGGTCAAATTGACATTATTTATTTGAAATAAGAATGCTGCAAGAGCACTCAAGTAAAAGCGACTGAGCTGTCAATTCCAAAGTCCTGATGTCACGTCTGATCTCCCTGCAAGTGACTTGGCCAAGCTCCTGGGGAAAGTTGGTGCCGAGAGAGAGGAACGCAGGCTGAGAATGGGCCTTATGAGAGGCTCACATTTAGGGTGTCAGATGAGGACCACAAAGAAGGCAGTGGTCCATGGAAGTGAAGAAATTCAGAAAAAAGTGGTGCTGCGAGACAGGGACAGTGCTCGGGAAGAGCCTTGGGTGTACAGTCAGCAGTTCCAAACCCAGCAGCCTCTGGGTCCTTGGAATGAGGTAGCTGGTTCGTGTCCTGAGTCAGAAGAGCTGGCAGCCCTGGCTTTTGTGACTGCATGAGCACATTTCTGGTCAACAGAATTGGTACTCAGTCTAGAGGAGGGGCCAGAAGGGTGGTTTAATCAGTGCTTTCATGACAATGACTGCAGGAAGAAAAAGAAAGGGGAAAATGAAGGGGAGAAATAAAAGAAAGGAAATAGCTCTCTCTCACTCTCTCTCTCTCTCTCTCTCTCTCTTTCTGTGTCTACACACATACACAGAGAGACATGCATGTGGGCTCGCACATGGGTGCTTCTGAACCAAGAGAAATTGTTTCTGTTGTCAGAAAATTCCTTGGGGAATCCTCCCCAGACGCCATCTTCTCCAGAAACATAAGGTTCTCACACAGGGGCACCGTACACACACACAGAAACACTTCAGGGACACTGCTGAGTCACTTCAGGGACAGTCTGCTGGGCTCATACTCTGCTGGTTAGAGAATGACACAGCAGTGCCAGTAGGGAGCTGGAAGCAGCTTTTCATGGAGGGGGCTTTGGTGGCTTCATCTGTGGCAACCCTTTGCCAGGAGCCAGTATTCCATCTGAGTGTGGCTGGGGGAGGCTGGTCCTCCCTGCGGGCAGGCACCGTCCCCACATGTAAGTGCTAAGGCCTTGATAAACAGGGTTCTTGCTGGAGTACAGCTGTTAATTGGGGTCTCTCACCCCAAGAGCAATGGCTAATGACAGGCGGCTGGGGGAGCCGCAGACGTTTGCCAGTGTTGCTGGCCTGAGCTCTCTGCTTCTTAAATGGCAGTTTATCTAAAAATTGAAAACACTTTCCTGGGAATAATTATTTCTTGGAAGCTCTGAGACTGCTAGTGGATTTCACAGAATGCTGTCGGGGCAGCCTTGCAAAGACCTGGCGACTGGCTGCCTCTGCAGCCTGTGGTGGGACAGCTTGACTTCTGCTTCCCCCCACACACACCTTCTGGCTCTTTCCTGAGTCCCTACTGTGCAGCCACTATGAGCATGTTTGAAGGGGTTGCCTGGCTAATTTAAGACTGAGTAGGAGCTTTGCCAAGTAAAGGCAAGAGAGCAGAAGGAATCTTCACACTTCCAAGGCAGGATTCTTCTAGAATCTCCCAGCCCCAGGGTCCATGCTTCTGGTTTAGACTAAGCTGCAGGCCTACTGGTGGGAGAGTACCAGAGCATAGAAGCTGTGATTACCAAAAGACCCACTGTGGGCCCCATCTCTTCCTCAAAGGCTGTCCACACAAAGGGGAACTCACAGCAGTGGCAGTCTGCCAGCTGCCACATGAAGGTACGGGCAGCTCTGGTGGACAGGACACCCAGGAGCCAGAGTTGGCCTTTTCTTCGGCACTTGGGTCTGGCTCAGCCACCTAGGCAGTGATGGAAAAGTGCACATGTCCTCCCAGCGTCATCCCTGACAACACCGCGACAGGGCACCCAACCTGGAAAGATGGCCACGGGCAGCATCCACCTTGGACGTGAAGGGCAGTGACACAGGCGATTAAATTCAACGCATTGGCCACAGGCCAGCCTTCCGGCTTGGCAATCACACACTGTCTACCTCCGCCTCCCCCTGCTGCCCCGTCACCTCCCTGTCAAGCAGCTTTAATGCCGTGCACCTCTTCCTGTCAGCAAATGTTTGTGTGTGGTGTTGCTGGGCGACAGTTGAACAGGGCTTGCATTTTCCTGGTCCCTGGGCCCCTGATGGAGACTTCCCTCTGCAGGCTTTGCAAAGTTCCATATGTGTCATCACCAGGCCACGTGAGCCCCAGCACAGAGAAGGACAGGCCACATGGGGCTCCTGGAGAAGGGGTTGCTGGGGCTTCATCTGCTGAGGGTAACTGGAAGGTGGAGCCAGACCTTTCTCATGCTCCCAGCTCCCTGGGGAGCTGTCCCCTTAGTCCCCTTCACAGATACATCTGGGAAGGCTGTGGTTTATTCTACCAAATGTGTTATAAAGACAGGAGCCACAACTCCAGCCCCAAGTGAGGTCACATGTGCCCCCTGCCCATGGGAAGCTGTAAAGTATGTTGCAGCACCAGACATTCTGGAAATACAGTGAATTGAAGGAGACACCCCAAGGTTTACAGATAAACTCAGATTCTAAGCCAGGTTCAGCCAACACACTAGCTGTGCGACCTCAGTGCCTTACACACTCTCTTTGGGCCTCAGCTTTCCTATCCATGACATGAGGTGGTAACAACAACCACTACCTTGTTCAAAACTGATACTATGTATGCCAAGAAGCTACTAAGGAGATTACAGAGTAGGAAATGACCCTCCATCCTGATTGAGGAAATTAAGTGTGTTGGGGATCTGGGAAAGATCCTACAGGAAGAGGGAAAAAGAAAGGAGGTAATGTGAAATGCTTTTATTTGGTGTTGGCTGGGAGGGATGGTTTGGGACAGTGGTTTGGGACAGATGCTAAAGAGTTCAAATGACAGCTGGAGAACCAGGGTGGAGGGTAGCGGGCCTGGAGAAAAAAAATCAGCAAAAAGTTGCAGGGGGGGGGTCTTCAGGTCATGCAGATCTGAGTCCAAGTTTTTGCTCTGTCTTGTCCTAGCTGTGTGACTCTGGGCAAGTTGCTTAATCTCTCTGAAACTCACCTATTAAAAATGTATTCCCAATACTCACCTGATAAGTTTATTTTGAGGTTTATGCATGACCTGGAAAATGGTAGGCATCCAGTGATGTATGCCCTTGGTCTCTCTGAAAAAAGGGAACTTACCTGTGAAAAAGATCAAGTCCCCTCAAGGGAGCAAATGTACCAGGCTCAAGCAAGGGCAGTCAGGGAAGGAGCATTAGTTACGATCCTTGTGGTTACAAGGGACAGAAACAGACCTTAAAGTGGAGTGAGCAACAGAGGGCATGTAAAAGCACAGGTGGGTTGGGGACAGGTGTGTTGAACCAGAAATACCAGCACTCCACTCAAAGCTTTCCTGCTGGCCCCAGGAGCACCCTTGGTCCATGTGTACTGAAGAGTCAAAGCCCCCAGAAGCAAGCCTTCCCTGTAAAGGTGAGGAAGTTACCATCTCTCAGAGTTCACCAACTAAACCAAGGCTTAGTCATCCAAAAGGCAATTGGCTTAGTAATACAGCCATTATTGATTTCCTTCCCTCCCCTGCTTCACTTCCCTCCTCCCCTCTGTGCACTTCCTGGGATCATTGTACAAATAAACTACGTTTAATCAAATCCTTGTTTGGAGATCTGCTCCTAGGGACCCAAATCAAAGTAAATAGTGAGGCTTCAGGTCTGGGTAGTTCTAGGTGCCGAAGCAACATTCTTAGGAATCTGTTCTCCATCTCTCAGTTCTGTTCTCTCTTCCACCCCTCCCCTTCCCAGATAAAGAGAAGATATATTTGAAGTATTTTGACAGACAAAAGTTGTATTCGATCACTAGGATAGACTGGGTATCTTCTAGAATGAAAGTTGGATAAGGAAGACAGAAAGCCATGAGGGAGACAAAAATAAATGGATCAGGAAGAGGGACAGAGTGACAGAATTCCTGTCCTTGACACTTGGCTTGTGGAAATGCAGTGAGCTGTTGGAAAATACCAGGAAAGGGACAGGCATATCTGGGCTTGAAAGGAAATATAGTTATGTGCCACATGGTAGCATTTCAGTCATACCACAAACACTATGGTGGACCCATGAGATTATATCACCTAGTGATGTCATGGCCATCTTAGTTTACGTAAGCACTCTGTGGTGTTCACACAAAGACGACATTGTCTAGCAACACTTTTCTCAGAAACTTTCCCCATCGTTGAGCAACACATGGCCATAGTTATAAAAGGACAGTATAATCACAGCTCGAGGGGCAATTGTGAAATTGCAGATATGCGTGTGTGTTTGGAGATGAAGGTGCCCTGTGAGCTGGGAGGGGAGACCCCGAGACAGTTTGCATGGAGGTCCCACGTGCGGAGCCTGTGACAGAGAAATTGGAAGCAGGAGCTGTTGTAACTCACAGCCTGGCTGAAGGAGCAGAGGTTAGGGTGACTAGCGATCGCAATTTGCCCAGGACTGTACCAGTTGAAGCACTGTAATATCTGTGTCCTGGGACACCCCTTCGCCCTGGGACAGTTGGTCACCCTAGCTGAGATGCTGCAGTGGAAGTTGCTAGGAGAACAGATTCTGAGCAGAGGAACAGAGCAGAGCCCATCTAGATGGAACAGATGAAAAGAAAATGACACAACACCCAATGTGTCTTGAGCAACATGCCTTCAGATCTCCAAAACTTTAAATCAACATACTTTTTTTAAGAGAAAGGGACAGTGAGAGAGAGAAAGAGAATCAATTTCATTTAATTTCTCATGTGGCTTTCGTTGCTCCGAGACTTCGTTGTGTAAGTGGTACTAGGGTTTGAGCTCATGTACGTGCACATGCCAGGCAAGCACCATAACCGCCAAGCCACCACAACCACCAAGCCACCACTGCAGCCCTTAAATCTACATACATTTTGATCCTGAAATTCTACCTCTAGAAGTCTTTCAGAAATATGCATACATCAAAAACTACATAATCAAAAAAAAAAACTACATAATCACATGGAGATTTTTCTTGCCTGTAATGCTGAAAAATTGGTGGCACTGTAATAGGGGATCGGTTAATGAGACTAGGGCATAACCACTATGGCATACTTAATGGTTAAAAAGGAATAGTCGGACCAGGAGCAGTGGCACACACCTTGTGATCCCAGCAACTCAGGTGGCTGAGGCAGGAGGATTGCAAGTCCAAAGCCAGCCTCAGCAACTTAGCAAGATGCTGAGCAACTTAGCGAGATCCTGTCTTAAAATAAAAAATAAAAATGGGGCTGGGATGTGGCTCAGTGGTTAAGCACCCCTGGGTTTAATTCCTGGTACCGTCCTCCCAAAAAAATAGGGCTGGAGCAATGGCTCAGTGGTAGAGCACTTTTCTGGCATTTGCAAGGACCCGGGATCAAACCCCAGCACCATGTACAAAATTAGGTGGAGTAAAAACAAAAAACAGACGAAAAAAATAAAATTGACTCTCTTTTTTAAAAGAAAAAAAAAAGAAAAGCAATAGTTATTTCTAGATCTTCAGTTTCTGTAGAAACAGACCCTGAAACTATGGTAAGAATGCCAAGTCTGGGAGGTGGAGGAAACAGGAGGGGTGCAGGTTGGGGGTGGAAGGGAACAGACAAGGGAGACAGGACAGGAAAGGCAGCTAATCAAAGGTGTGTTATCCAGCTGGTTACCACCGTGGGCAACTGGAGCTCAGTCTTGCCAGGGACCACATGCAAGTGCCCTCTGAGTTCTCCCACCAAAGTTGCGAGGGAGCTAATTCCTGAGCCTCATCCATTGAGGGCTGCTCCCTGGGCTGTCAATTTGCTGGAACTTCTGGCCTTCCCTGCTTTGGCAGAGCCACAGAGAAAGACCTCAAGCCACAGGATGCAGACCTTGGCAGTTAGAGGCAGGGGCACACACTGAAGCCACAAGCCTCCAAGGATGCAAGTCAGGCACCCACAGTATGTGCCAAACATAACTAGTCATGCATCACTTAACGATGGAATATGTTTTCAGAAAGGTGCAAACATCGTAGAGTCCATTACACAAACCTAAAGGATATCGACTAATGCCATCTAGGCTATATGGTATAGACTACTGCTTCTATGGTCATGAAGAACAGAACAACACAGGATTAAACCAAGTATAAGAGAAAATGATACAATCAAGAGATGCAGGAGCCAGGTGCAGTGGCGCACACCTGTCATCCAGCGCTTGGGAGGCTGACGTAAGAGCATCGCAAGTTCAAGGCCAGCCTCGGCAACTTAGCAAGGTCATAAGCAACTTAGAGAGACCCTGTCTCAAAATAAAAAAATAAAAAGAGCTGAGGATGTGGCCCAGTGATTAAGTGCCCCTGGGTTCAATCCCTGGTACAGAGAGAGAGAAAGAGATGCAGGAAGCATGAGATGTACAAGGCTGCTGCCTGAGTAACACAACATACTGCTTTATAAAATTTTTTCCTAAATATAAAGAGCATCATGTAATATAATGATTAAAAATATAGTATAGTAACTATATAAACCAGTAATAGTCATTTATTATCATTATTAAGTATTATATAACCATATATGCTTTATTTTCATGCTACCTACAGCTCCAGAGCAACACAGTGTGCCGTGACGTTCCACAACAAGGACGTCACTAGGCCACAGGCATCCTTCAGCTCCACTGTCCTCTTATGCAACCACCATTGCATATGCAGTTTGTCATTGACCAAAATGTTGCTACGCGGCTTGTGACTACATTGTTGGGGGAAGAAATCCCCAGCTGCATTGTTGAAGTTGGGGAAGAGATGCAGAGCACGGTCCATGGTGTGGTTGTATTTTTATTATTAAAATGTGACTGTGTGTGTAAGTTTGGGGGTACACATACACCCATGTATAAAAGAAATGAATAAAAAGTGTGGCCACCAAGATGCGATCAGGAATGGGGGCAGGGCAACTATTTCCAAAGCCGGAAGTTTTCCAAACAAGCATTAGCTTTGTGGTTGATAATAATAATAATTTGAAATGCAGGGGATAATTAAAGAAATGGAATGTATCACCTCTGAGGGACAAACAGGATATAAAAAGGTCCACATTCTTCATCTGAAACCCTTCAGGTCTGATAAATTTCAGAACTGAGAAGTTTTTGCCTATTAGAAAGGTAAGACTTATAGAAACCATGTTTTAAGAACCCCTTCCCAATGAGTAATCAGACACATTGACATTTCTAACTGAGACATGGGACTAGTCACACAAAGTGGGAATAATGACTCGAGAGAGCCTCATATTGGTTCAAACCAGGTTTCACTGCCAAATATATTTGTGCCAAATTTACATAAAGTCTTTGCATTTTCATTATGAATCATTAGTAAGGAAAGGGGATTATCTAAAACCAGAACCAGGGAGTCAAGAAGTTTGAGCAGCTGGACATGGTTTTACACGCCTGAAATTCCAGCAACTGAGGAGGCTGAAGCAGGAGGATCCCAAGTTCGAAGCCAGCCTCAGCAAGTTAGCAAAACTGTAAGTAATTTAGCAAGACCTTGTCTCAAAATAAAAAACAAAAAGTGCTGGGGAGGTGGCTCAGGGGTTAAGTACCCCTGAATTCAATCCCTGGTAAAGAAGGAAAAAGAGGAGGAGGAGAAAGCAGCAGAAGAAGGAGGGAGGGAGAGGGAGAGGGAGAAGGAGAAGAAGAAGGAAGAGGAGGAAGAAGAAGAAGCAGAAGGAAGGGAAGGGAAAGGAGAAGGAGGGAATGGGGAGAGGGAGGAGGACAGGGAGAAGGAGAAGGAAAAGGAGAAGAAAAAGGAGGAGGAGGAATATGGGGGGAAGTGGGGGAGGAGGAAGAGGAAGAGAAGGAGAAGAAGAAGCCAGAGCAACTCAAACTTCATAGAATGACACAGCTTTAGCTCTTACCTGAGTTACAGTAAGCAGTTGTTTCTGCCACTGTAGAGCAACTCTTGATGTCCGAGCCTAATTGGTATGGACCAGACACCCTCCCCCTGCTAGGGATCTTGTGAAACTCCAGGACAGGTCTAGGACCATATTATGGTTTGGATATGGTTTAAAAGTTTCCCCCCAGAGGTTCAGACGTTGGGAGCTTGGACATTAAGAGCTAGAGATCACTGAGAGGTTCTTGAGTCATTGCGGAACCATCCTTGAGGGATTGTGGGGTCCCAGTAGTTTTCTGGCGTCCTGTTTTCATATGCTCTTTTCCTTGCACACATTCTCCTGCCAAGAAGTGATGCAGCTGAGAGCTCTCAAGAGAGCTGAGCTAATGCCAGTGCCATGCCCTTGAACCTCCAAAGCTGTGAGCTAAACATACTACTTCTTTTCTTCATAAAGTCAATCTGCCTCAGCTCTTTTATTATAGCAACAAGAAAGAGGCATACAGAGATGAGGTTTGTGAATCTGCATTTGTGACACCTGCCTGGGTGAGACTGATGCCTCTTGACAAGGGGGCCACACTGTGAGTAGTGACACCATAAAGTCATTCAATTGAACCAAAATGGGTCTCCATATAACTTCCACCTATCAGCCATGGCAGTCACAGAGAACATATCAAGTTGCCATATAAATCATCAGATTTCTTTGATCAGGTACCAGTAGGGAGAACATGACAGGACAGGGCTGTGGTAAGGGAGGAGAATCCAAACAGGAAGGCATTTTTCTCTGGAGGAATCGAAGGGCCTTGAGAGAGTGAGACCAGGACCAGAGAGCAAATAAAGGCTATGTGAGAGGAGAGGGGAGGAGCAGTTACCGATGGGACTGCTTAATTATATTTTATAACCTAGGTGTCAGGAGGTCCCCGCCAAACAGATGACTGGAAGCATATAAACCTGAATGCAGGAGAATCGTGGAACCGTAGCTGCTATCAGCCCTGGCAGGAAGAGTTTAATACCTTGTCATTTCTCCATGCAGTCCAGATGGATGCAACAACCTTGTTTCTCAATTCTCCTCCTGCCGGGATGCAGTAGATGGAAGGAGTGTCTCCCACCAGGCCAGGCAGAAAGCAGAGGCAATGAGCACAGGCTCCGTTCAGAGGACTGGGAGTGGCAGCCTGGAGAGAGCCTACCAACTGCACGGCAATCGGAGTCAAAGTCAAGGTTATTGCTGGGAGTGGGTGTTGATGGGGAAAGAGGACAACGGGGGAGAGGTACAAGGGAACTTTCCAGGTAGGGTGAGGGGTTGCAACCATCCTGTAGGTTCATCTGGGCAGTGGTTGCATGGGCCCTGCCTATGTCAAAAGCCATCAAGCCATATGCTTAAGATTGACGAAGCTGGCTGTGTAGTATCATGTCTCAATTAAAATTGGAAACATGTTTCCATGAACCTCAACAGTGAGATTAAGTAGCTAACTAGTCCTTGGACCCTCCAGGGCGTTGTCTAAGGTCTCAAGGGAATGATAAACTGCCTAGAGGGCTTCAGTAGGGACTATGCCTTTACCATAACTAAACTAACTAAATGCTGTGACTGTACCCTGGGCACGACAATTAAGCAGATGAGATTTGTACAAGGATGTCTCATGACTTCACAGTCACATGAAATGTCTGTGAAAGATTTCCTTTGGCAAAGACCACCTCACACCCCACAAAATCTGTTCCACTCCCCCTCCTTAGTCATAGAACATTTATTTGAAGCAGTAATGTGCCCAACTTTTTCTGAGCCTCCTTTGCAGGTAGGTGTGCCCTGTACTCAAGAGTATGACTGATTTCTGACTACTGAGATATAAGTGGAAGTGATTGAGACCACTGGCAAAAAGAGGTCTATGCCCTTCTTCCTCCTTTCCTTCATATTGTTGTCTACAGATGTGATGGCTGGAGCTCCAGCAGTCTTCTTACACTATAAGGACAAGGAAAGCTGTTTGGGGTGGAAGAAGCCTTAGTCCCTGATAATCTCATCAAGGCTCCTAGATTGCTTATTTAACCTGAGAGAGAAAACTGTCGTATTTAAACCCCATTATTTTGGATTAATTTTTCTGTCATTTACAGCCAAATCTAACCCATAGAAGTACCCTTGGTCTGTATGTAATGTACCCCAAATCTCTCAGAGAAGTTCACATTGGTCCCTTACTGGCTGTGTGCCCTGGACCATGGAACACAGAGGGAGAGCATCAAGGAAATCACACACAGAGAAGGAGGAGCCTGGAAAGGCTGGGATGAAATGACTTTACAAATGACTACAGACTCTCCCAACATCCTCATCATTATAGGTCCTTCCACCGACAAGAAATCTATTTCTCGACCCTTTAATCTTGATTGGTCATATAATGTGCTTTGGTCAGTAAGACAGCAAAAAACTGGCCCCAGCAGAGGTTTGAAAAGCACTTGACATTGGGACTTCATTTGTGTTACTCTTGGAGCCTTAAGGTGTCCATGTGA
>PVKS010051356.1:0-11188 GCA_004027875.1 Aplodontia rufa | reverse complement strand
TGATTTGATAATCTTTCAACCCATGAAGTCCCAAGTTTCAGGTCTGTGAATGTTTCAATGAAATTGACATAGATCCATTAAGATAGATTGGAATTCATATTTAGAGCTTATTAATTAACAGTATTATAATTATGCAATTGTATACTTCTAATATAGTTTTATACTATTTAAATTTTATACTGTTCCATATCTAGCATGATGGGAAAAAAGGGATTAAGGACTCTGACTTACTCATTTCTGCTGGGAGTCATAGGGAGATGCAGTCCAGGAACTCATTAAAACTTTTCTCAGTCTCCACATGATCAGAGGAGAAAACTTCATGGAGGTTTTGTTTCTGTCCAGCCAACTCTGGTGCCTGTTCAAAGATCATCTATTTTATTTTTGCCATTTAAGACTATAGGTGTCTGAAACCATCAAACTCTGCTTAATATTTGGAAAGATTAACTCCAAAGAATATTACAACCTTTGCTGAGACCTGGCAGAAATTAGTAACTTTGAGTCCTTTAACCCATTTTATGTTATTTGCCTTTTCCAAAAGACTTTATAATTCATCTAGGCAGGGAAAAATCACTTTTCTATTTTTTTTCAAGAACATATTACAAAACAATTGTATGCAGCAGGAAGTTATGATCACTTATTTAATAAAAGAATAAATAATTGGCTCAAATAATTAATGGATGGATGAATGATTTTACCAACTTGAATGTAAACAATTAACCAGAAAACAGAGATGTTGCCTCATTTATATAAACTAAACTATAATTCAATATTCTACAGGGATCAATATTGATTTTCTATGAGCAAAACTTGTCTAAATAGGAATTTTCCCTGGTATCATTAAGCAAAATGAAAGCTAGTCATATGACTTAAGAGAGATCAACTTCATGGACATAACAAGAATCATTGCATAGACAAATTATGAGACCATGGTGAATTATTAATGACTAAATATTAGCAAATATTTTCAGCATTTCATTTAAAAAGTTTTTAACAATTATGTCATTCTTCAAACAGACATTTGGTCATTTTTTTTGGCAATCTCATTATGTTAGTGCCAAGTTTTGCAAAATGAGAATAATGAAATATCCCTAAGAAATATTTACAAAACCAAGTAAGTTCAGTCTTTGTTCAAGGTATGAGCATAAACGCTGCAATTTTATGTTTTCAAAGGATGAACAATGCATGCTTTATCTTTAGAAAATATGTGCTCATAATTTCTTATATAACAGAAAATCTATTTTATTTTTCATGTCCTAGGAACAACTACTTTGATAAACTGACCAACTTAAGATAAATATTTTTTCAAAAAAATGTTTCAGAGTAATTTGGGAGAAAACTTTCTCTTCTCTTTTGAAATGCACAGGTATAATAAATCTAAATTTTCAGGCATAATTATTTCCCAAAAGGATTAATAAAAGAATTTTAAAAGGAAAGTAGAAATACCAATTGAGAAGTTTTCAATGCTAAATAGGAGAACCATTTACATAATGTAACCTGTTCAGCAATATATTTTCAGACAAAAAAGGGTAAAGCAGTTTAAATATAGTCACTTATTTTACAAACCCCCAAAACTGTAATCTAGCTCTCTAGCAAAATAGTATTATTTATCTCTCAGTTTGAATGCAAGTCCTAATCTTTCTGTCTCTCTCTCTCTTGAATATATATACTTTGTTGATTAAATATGCAGTGTTACAGTTTTTTCAACAAAACTTGCAAAATAAAATTTTGAGGTATAGTAATTATGATGCTGGTTTGATGGAAGTTAGGTTTGTGTTCTCCGGAGAAAAAGAATGAAAAGGAGAGGACACTAAGGCAAGCATAGTAGACAAATTTTATTTTAAGAAAACCATAGAGAGCAGAGGATAGGAAAAAGAGCAGAATTACCCCAGAGTGGGAGAAAGATACAGAGCCAAAAATGTAATCAGGTTGACCCTTTTTTAGTAGTATGTTCTCCCATCTATTGCTTATCCTCTCCCTTTCCCCAAACCTAAAACATAAGAAATTCTGGTTGGGTTCAGTCTTTGATTTATGCCTCAGGCATCAATAGAAAGAATGTGGCACCTTCCTTAGCAGAAGGGAGTATCTGCTTCTGGACCCACCTTGCCAGACACTCATTAATTAGCATTGGGGATGTCAAATTGATCTTCTTAAAAGAAAAAGGAATGAGTTTCCCTTGATTGATTCAAACATTCCAACTACTCTGACTGCCTAACTTTTTCCCCTGTCTCATTTATTATATCGTTCGGATAAAGGACTAAAGTTCATTCTTGGCCATTTATTTATTTTAAATATATAAGCAATGCTCTGTGTGTGTGTGTGTGTGTGTGTGTGTGTGAGAGAGAGAGAGAGAGAGAGAGAGAGAGAGAGACAGAGAGAGAGAGAGAGAATATGAGTAAGGGTAATATTTAGCCTGATGATGACCTTAAATGTGAGGAAACATTTGCCCCCCCCACCACATACGCAATCTGAGTTGCTGAGGTCTCATCTGCTCTTAAGTGAAATTTTAGTCTTCCTAAATATGCTATTTGTTCAAGAAGTAAGATTCATGTTAAAGATTTAGGGCATACATTCCTACACATCCATTCCAAATACTTTCTCCAACTGGACTTCTTTTAGTTGTGAGGGACAAGGAAAATTACCAGATTCCACTTAGCCAGGCCACAAACCCTCTACTCACTTTTTTCATATCTACAGACTCAGGTCTTCTTCAGAATTTATTGCCTTGGGCCCTTATCAAAGGATCCTCACCCTACTGAGTAATTCAGTCTGATAGTTACCCCACTGAAAAACACTGTTAAACCAGAAAAATTCCTGCTGTGACACCTTGCCCCACAATTCGGCTCATAAAAGATCACCTATCTGAAAGCCAAGTGTCCATTTTCTGGTTGGAACATGTGTCCCTGCAACTATTGCAATAAATCTCCTTGATCTGTTGAGGTCAGGTTCCTTTTTACTGTGCCTTGTACACTTTTTTCAGCCTCTTTTCCCTTCACATTTGCCACTAGCCTTTTGCTTGACTGACACACCTATTCCATTGCCAAAATTTTATGGTAATTGCGACAATTTAAAATGTTTATTTTAAATTCAGTGGCAAATTATTTGGCACACATATCTATTTCTTGTTTTGGCACAAGCTATAAAATTTTGCTGATGCTTTTAAGTTTTACTCTTCCACCAAGTATTTTCAAAGAACCTAACAGTTCACTGTAATATGAGATTCAAAATTTTAAAAGTTTTCATATAAAATCATGCAACATGAATGGGACTAAACTATAAAACATTATGTATTATATTTCTGTACTTACATTGACATTTCATTCATCCTGTATGTTTACATTTACTATTATGTAAACTATATTTTTGACTGCAAATAGATTCATGAGGACATTGTTCATATAGGCTTCCTTTCATTGTTCAATAAATATTGAATATGTCAAATATTGTGCCAAACACTGTGATTCAAAAATAAATCAGATGATTTCATAACTTATAATGAAAGGAAGAATTTTTAGTTTAGTACTTTCTAAAGAGATTGACATAGTATCTGATTCAATGATTACAACCTGAAGGTAGACACATTATCATAGCCATAGGCAAAAGAGTTTTGAAGTGCATACACTGCAACGCAAACATTTCAAATTTGAATGTTCACAGTCTGTTTTGTGTTTAAAATATAAACATGTTATGAAGTGATATTATAAATTTGAGAAAGCAAATAGGAGGAAAAAGGGAAGTTGTAAAAATTTTTCTATTTTAGATTATCATTTGACCACACTGGGGTAAGTGGGTTCCACCTTAACTACGCATAATTCTTCTCACTGAGTTAATAATAATTTGTGTTAGTTAATAGAGACTTCTTTATTCTTCTATTTGAAATTATAATATAGACCCAGTCAGACTGATTTCAGCTTCCTATGCAATTTATTTTGGGTTCAGTGGTGTGATTACCTTGACAAGAGACATGTTTGTTTGTTTGTTTGTTTGTTTTACAATATATGCACATATGTACAGGGAGGGCTCATTTATGTTCATAGAAAAGAAAGGATGATATGCTTGTCAACCATTTTGAAACTAAATGTAACTTTATTTTGCATTTTTCCTCTCTCCCAAAGGACAAACAATTGATACATAGGATACAAAGAAATCTGGAGATGTGATAAACAGATTGCTTATTTGGTGGGAAGGCTTTGAGACTCTGATCAATGTTATTCAAGATTGAAATATGTGTTGATGTTCTTTGGGAGGAACAAGGGACCCCTGAAGAGCTACCAAAAAGGACCTTGGAATGAAGAAGATGTATCAGGAAACACACTACTTAAACAAAAACAAGAATTAAGAATTTTGATGAGTATTCTGTTAAATGGAATAGGATTGAACTTGACACATCCCATTCATGTTCTTAAAGAAAAGGAGTCAAAAATACCCAGTGGGTGGGACTGGAGGTGTAGCCCAGTGGAAGAGCACAAGCTTAGCTTTTGTGAGGGCCTGGGTTCTAAAATCAGCAAACAAACAAATACAAACAACCACTAAACATGACAGAGACAGAGACTGTGTTGGGAAAACAGTATATCCACATACAAAAGATCGAAGTTGTAACCTTATCTTGCATGGTTCCAAAAGATCATCACATAATTAAAAGTTAAAAGCTGGGAGGGAGTTCAAATGTACTTTGAAGAGTTCTGACTGTATTTAGCTGAATGCAGTGATGCAGTTTTGTACCATCATGTGTGAACTAGTGTTATGTAGTTTCTAATACAAGGTAATGAAATCTATCTAGAATGAATCTGTAGCTACTCTGAAAAGAATAAAAATGACCAAGTTCAATCAATCTTTTGAAATAACTTATAACTTAAATAAAATAAACAAAGAAACAAGTTAAAACTCTGTAAGAAATAAAAGACACGCTCAGATTGAGGTCATCATGTAAAACAGAATTTCTATTCTCTTCAATACATAGTGAATGAAAAGGAAAAGACAATAGTTTGTAGTTGAAAAGGAATGGGAAAAGTTTGCAACCCATTCCAAAACATTATCCTTGTTTGACTGGGTCTATCGTACATAACCAATTTTTGATAAGTGGGTCATCTGAATATGGTTTGCATATTAGAACATTATTAGGAGTTTATTACTGATTTTGAATTAGGTGATACAAATTTAATGGATTTTTTAAGAGATGCATATGGAAATATTTAGAGTAGAAATACTATGATATCTGGAATTTGCTGCAAATAAATTTAGAAAATAAAAATTCAAGCCAAAGAGACAAAATACAACATTTTCTATTTTATAGTATGTGTCACAACTGTTAAGACTATTTCATATGATCTCTGTATTGAATGAGTCACACAATTTATACATGAAATTAAAATAGAAATATAAGGAACTTGAGTCTATCATTTAACTGTCTTGTTTGTTTTTTTAATTCTTGCTATTGTATTTTATTCATCTTTCTTTCACTATTTACTTTTGATATCATTTTGACTCTGGCATTTTATATTTCCTTATTTTATGCTGTTGATATTTATCTTCCATAAAGTAGAACATTGTAATTCATTTTTCCTTCAGATGCTCTTATTCTTTCATTTTTCTTTATTTATCCTCCAATTAGAATATAAATAGAGCTTTGCAGTCTACCCTCCTAACATCTTAAGTATTCTTCAGTGTGTATCATTTCTTTGCCTGTTCTTGAGACAATACTAGCTCATTTTTCCAGGTACTGGGTCTGTTTTCCAGTTCACAACTTTTTTTCTAATCTGTATTTCCTCTTACGTAGTGAACTTTTAATTTTAATGATTACAAGATTTTTTAATTACAGAAATTATGTATTTTTAATTGATGTCTGGCTTTGAAATATCTTTTATTCCTTTCTGTCTTGTGGTTTTAAGTCCATAGATAATTCCTTTAAACTGTTGATTAAAACTTATCACGTGGATATACTACCTGACTTTTTTTCAAAGATCTGATTTCAGTTACTTTTGCTCCTTTTGAGTTAATTTCTCAAGCATTTTATATATGGATGATGCATGTGATTAGGGTGTATGATTAGAGGCCATGCATGCTTAATGAGGCTTAGCCCGTGGGTAACCTGCCTGGCCAGGGTTGAAGGTTTTCCTTCCATTAAGATGTTCATTTCCTTCTTCCAAATACTTAGCATCACAACAATACTGGATCACATTATTTAATATCCTATATTGAGATCATTGAGGTCACAGTATTAAAGTAAATTTGATCATGAACTTGGAGCAAAAATTTAGCATGAACGTGAGATGAAACACAAGCTCAATTTTGACTAGCCTGCATATAACTTCAGTGTCTGGTTCAGCTTAAATTTTACACTTAACGTTTCCCATTCTGTCTCTGATATTTTTTCCTTAGCATATACCTTTAATTTTTCCTGAATTCAGGAATTCACTATAAACGGAATGCTTTTAATATATATCATATATTATATATCTTCGTATACATGATGTGAAGGATGAAGGTTTTTAGAATGTCGTGCCTTTCATGTGAACTAATAGGAATGTCCTGATCTTTGGATTTTTGAACTCTCCATAATCTAGTCCCAAAAGACTAACAGAATGTTCCATGAGCTTTTCCTGAGTGTTTTTATTTCTTTATGTGACAAAGAATGTAGACAAAAGGAATATCCAGGAACAAAACAGGCCTCCCCCTTCAAGCTTCCTTGAATAGTTGTGTTCTGGACATTAAAGCTATGCTTTTTCCTCCTAGAAGTCTGAATTTTCTTTCTGATAGTTCATATAATACTGAGCTCTTTCTGCAGTTTGACAGGAGTTCCATTAACACATAGGAGGCGTTATCTTTGCTCTATCTCACAAAGATGTGGCCTTACATTTATAAGTCCTACAGTGTAACCAAAGTTTAATTTATTAAACACAGAAGATATCCTGACTTGACCCATGAGATGTCATAAACTACTATTTTCTTTATTGTTAGATGACGTATATTAGAACACAATTCACATGAGGCAGAATAGGGGAATATATATGCATAAGAACATAATTGAAGTCAATATATAAAATCAGGAAAAGAGGAATATTTATGACTCTTCACCAACTTGATAATTTTGTCCAAGAACAGGGTAGTGTACAAAGTCATTATTACAACAGCAGGGAATGGTGCCATATAGAACAGCTAAATAAATTTACTCAGCAGCAACTGCTGCCAAAAACTACAGTGGAGTGTTTGTGTGTTAAAGGGCAATCAAATGCAGGATTCCACCAAGAAGACTACAGGCATGCACTGCTCATCACAGATATAATTATGACACCACATTTGCCCCCATTCCTCCCTGGAATGGAGACAGCTTATAGTTATTGGATTGTATGCTTTTGATCTTGCAAGTAGACAGCTGTCTCTGAACTGTACCTATAAGTGCGGAAAAATGCTGATTGAGAAAGAAGGAAATTTAAGGATAATGAAAACTTCATGGCTCCAAACCAGGGAGAATGCCTTTTAAATAAAACTAACAGTCTTACATGATAAGTAAAATCATTTCCAGATACCTACTTCTTCAATGTTTCTCATGTATCAGGTCTGAACCTGATAATTCTTATTCATTTTCAAAGAATAAATCATGCTTCTTGCACTTTCTAATAGGTAATAAACTTATTTCTAACTGAAAATCACAAATGAGAGCAGTAACTGTCTATTCCTGCCTCTCACTGTTTTATTAGAGATTTGCTGCTGATATTATTGAAAATGAAGAACTTATTTCTTCTGAATATGAGGTTAATGTTGCTGAGAAACAAAGGATATTGGAAGCAGGACACCTCCAACACCAAACTGAACCATATATTTTGTATTGATATAAGTGTTGGAGTGAAAACAGCTTTCTGTGGGCTTGGTGAGATACAGCATTCTATCAAGTCTAGATACACGTTTTGTCTCTGAAATCAATAAATATTTATTAAGTGTCCATACTCCACTGCATCATGTTCTTGATATAGAAGATACAGATGTATCTAAAACAATGACTCACCCTCAGGAAGTTTATATTCCAGTGGAGAAAAGGTAAATAAATTTAAATGGGAATATAATACAATGTAGGGTTATAGAAATTACTGATATGATAAAGTGGGGAATGGGAGAATAATGCTACTGGGAAAGACTTTTTAAAATTAGTACTATGCAGAATACAGCTTTTTTCAGCTTGGGGTTCTGGAGGCTCTGACTTTCAAGATCAAAAACCAGGGCTGCAGCAGTGGTTTAGGGGTTGCAGCACTTGCCTGGCATGCATGAGGACATTGGTTTAAATCCTAGCACCATGTACACAACGAAGTGTTGGAGAAATGAAAGCCACATGGAAATCTAAATTTTAAAAAATTGATTATCTCTTTTCCTCTCCCTCTCACTGTCACTCTCTCTCTTAAAAAAAATAAAGAATAGAAAAGCCACATCTGATCAGTATCTTTTTGCTGGTGGAGATTCTCTGAGGTGGTGCAGGGCATCACATTTCAGGAGACAAAAGAATGACAGGAGATGTTATCCAAAGGGTAGTCAGAGCCACCAGTTGGAAGGAGACTATATCTGTGAATGACAAGAAAGATCAGAACACAGACAAACTGCTCCTAGGAAAGACTTGAAATAGCATGATTTTAAACAAGGTGGTTAGAGAAATTTTTTCATATGATACGTTGAGAGGAGACTTGAAGGACGTGATGGAATAATTAAATTAAATGCATGAAGGAATAGACTTTGAATCAAAAGATGCTGAAGAAGAATGTCTGCTTGCATAAATAACATTAAGAATTCAGTACAGGAATATGCAATGAGGAAGCACATTATCTGAATTCTGGCTGGTAAAGCCAACATGATTTTCTAATATATTGGATATAGAATTAAGAAGGTGTCAAAAATAATTAAATTTTTTTGGCTTGTGCAGCTAGAATTATGGGTATGTCAGGTGGAGAAGACCACACCTAAGGTAGTTCTTTGAGGAGGTGGTTTGTGACAAAGAGTGTGTAGCTTAGAATTGCTGATATGAAATTGTAGTAAGCATTCAAACTGAGGTATTGAGGAAATACACATGAAACTGGAATTCAGAAGAAACATGTTGTGTAGAAAGGTAAATTTTGGAATCATCAGCATTGGGTGGTTTGAAAAGAAAATGAAATATGGCCAGGCACGGTAGCACACTCTTCAGGAGGCTGGGGCAGGAGGATTATACGTTCAAGGCCAGTCTCAGCAACTTCACAAGGCCCTGAGCAACTTAGTGACACCCTGTCTCAAAATAAAAAATAAAAAGATATGGGGATGTGGCCCAGTGATTAAGTGCACCTGGGTTAAATCCCTGGTACCAAAAAGAAAAAAAGTAAGTGTATACAACTATAAGTGTAATTATAGCTGGAGAAAATAAATCTTAAGTTTCACCTACAGTTGGTAATTCATGAGCAAAGAAAACTCTAAAATGGAGAATAAGATTGAGGACAAAGAGAGAAGGAAAGGGAGAGAGAAAAAGAATTGTGTCTCAGAAACATACTATAGTTTTCAAAAAAGTTGTATTAATTTTCCATAGTTACTGGAAAAAATTGCTATAAACAGTAGTTTATTGCAACACAGATTTACCTTACAATTTTGCTTGTGTAATATAGAAATCAAGACATGAGAAGAGCTCTGTTCACTCTTAAAGCTCTCAGGATGACTTTTTTTTCTTTTTTTTTCCCCAGTAACTTATCTTTTATTTTTCCACTTTTTTTTATTTGTTAAGTATGGACTTACAATTAGGAGGGAATCATTTTCAAACAATTAAGAACAAATGTATAATGACAGAAAAAGCCAAGGCTGATGTCATTCCATGGTTTCCCACCTTGGGTTCCCCATGGTTCCATGTTTCCCCCTATTAAACCCCTGTTAATTTGACTTCTCATGGAAGTTGAAGGTTCCCCTTTTAGTTAATTCCCCCATACTCCCTTCTTCCAGTCTCCTTGATATCCTTCCTATTCCCTCGCCCCCCTCACTGCCCCCTCTCAATGTCCTCCAGCATTTACAGCACTAAAAAGAAACTACTCAATGGAGGCAGCCCAAAAAGCCCATAAACACATGAGAAAATGCACTACATCACTAGCAATAAGAAAAATGAAAATAAAAACTTCACTGAGATTTCACCTCACTCCAGTCAGGGTGGGAAAAATGAATAACACAAACAATGACAGATGGTGGAGGGGCTGTGGGAAAAGAGGAACACTGTCACCTTGCTGGTGGAACTGCAAACTGGTACAGCCACTCTGGAAAGCAGTGTGGAGACTCCTCAAAAAATTAGGGCTTGAACCACTTTCTGACCCAGCTATCCCATTCCTGGGTATTTTCCCAAAAGAGCTAGAATCACCATATAATAGAGACACAGCTTCATCAATGTTTATAGCAGCTCAATTTACTATAGCTAAATTATGGAACCAACCCAGATGCCCCTCACTTGAAGAGTGGATTCAAAAATTTTGGTACATATATACAATGGAATTCTATTTGGCTGTTAGAGAAAAATGATATTATGGCTTTAGTAGCCAAATGGACGGAGACAGAAAAAACTATGCTAAGTGAAGTATCCCCCAACTCAGAGATTCAAGGGCCAAATGTTTTCTCTCATTTGTTTTTTCTCATAAACAGTATGATAGATGGCTTAGCTAATAATAACTTCAATATGTATGAATTTTTACATGAACAGGGTGATTCTTGAATGCTTATGCTGCTTTCTGGAGTGGCTTCCCTTCCTTAACTGACAGCTTCCTTTCTTCAGACTGGGAATGGTCAGTTTTTTTTCTTCCTGTAAAAATAAGAAGAAAAAAGAATGGCACTGTTATAAATTCAGGTGGAGATGTTTATTGGCATTTGCTGCTCCTGGGCCAAATTCACTTGCACCGCCATAATGAGGGCTGGCATGAGAAGTGACCACTGGCAGGGAAAATGGCTTGCAGGGAGAATGGCGTGCAGGGAGAATGGCACACAGGGAAAATGACCTAGACCTCCACTGGGCAGCTGTATTTATAATTTTAGGGAAATGAGAGAGGTCAATGGGGTTGGCCTTTCAGAGATTGGATGGTGGATCTGTCAATCCATTGGAGCTTGACTGCCAGCATCTTGATTGTTCTTTTCACAGGCAAGCTGCTCTCTGCCCTCCCCTTAGCCAGTCGCCATGATCTTGTGGGCTAGCTGAAGCCATGCCCCCAGCCAG
>PVKS010051355.1:0-11182 GCA_004027875.1 Aplodontia rufa | reverse complement strand
CATAGCAGCACAATTTACTATTGCTAGGCTATGGAAACAACCCCGATGTCCCTCACTGGAAGAATGGATCCAAAAACTGTGGTACATTTATACCATGGAATATTACACAACAATTAGAAACAATGATATTGCAGCCTTCGAAGGTAAATGGATGGCTATGGAAGAGCTCATGATGAGTAAAATCAGCTTAACCCAGAGATCTAAGGGTCGATTGTCTCCACTCATCTGTGGAGGTGGGGACTAGACCCTGGACAATGAGAAAGTTGGTCTAGTAGCATGAGTTAAATCCAGATAAGATGTAATGCTTTACAACCTAATACTTTTTTTAGAGATATAGTGGGAAGGGAAAGGGTGGGATAAGGGAGGGTAATTGGGGGAGCACTCCTGGGGGTAACTGCAATATCCAGAATATATACACATTTTATATTATTTTGTTAAAATCTTGTAAGTTTTTTCAAAAATAAAAAATTATAAAAAAAGAAAATAAAGACAACTCACAGATGGGAGAAAATATTTGTAAATCATGTCTAATTAGGAAGTAATATCCAGAATATTTAAGAACTCCTGCAATTCAATAACAAAACAAACCAGTTTTAAAATGAACAAAGATTTTTGAAGCAGCTAGTAAGCACAATTAAAAATACTCAACATCAGTAATCAATAGAGAAGTACAAATCAACATCAGAGCAAGATACCACCTTACACCCATTATGAGGGCTATTACCCAAAAGAAAAAAAGAAAATAACAAGTGTTGGCAAGAAGATAGATAAAGTGGAACACTCATTCATTGATGAAGGGAATAGAAAATGGTGTTGACACTGGAAAATATTTTGGTGTTCCTAAAAAAAATTAAACATGTTCAACAATTCCATTTCCAGTTATATGATCAAAATAATTAAAAGCAGGGTCTAGTACACCATTGGTCGTAGAACCATTATTCACAAATAGTCAAAAGGTGGAAACAGCCCAAAAGTCCATTGACTGGGGAGCAGATCAACAAAGTGTGGTATATTCATACAATGGAATATTAATCAGCCCAAGAAATGAAAATCTGATACATGCTACAACATGACTCAACCTTGAAAATATTATGCTGAATGAAAGCAACCAAACACAAAAGGATAGACATCATGTTTCTGTTTACGTGTTTAAGTGAGGTACCCAGAACAGTCAAATTCGTAGGCAGAAGATAGGGTAGACATTAATAGCAGGAGGAAGGGAGAAATGAGTTTTTGTTTGGGTAGAATTTCTCTTTGGGATGATGAAAAACTTCTAGAAATAGATAATGATGATGTTTGTACAATATTATGAATGCACTTAATGCTGTTGAATTACACACTTAAAAATGAACATGGTAAATTTTATCTATATTTTACAATAAATATTTGATTTATGATTAGTAATCAGTGTTTCTTAATTCTATCTTATTTAAAGATTTTCTAGGTAACTAACAATTAGCTATTAATTAAATCATTGCACTATCAGTCCAAAGTTTGTTACCTAAGATCATGAAAATTATCTTTAATTTGACACACTTTTATATAAATACTGTTAAAATAAAGTTTGTCAGAATAATGATTCAGTTTATTCAAACATGATGTATTTTTCATAATTCTAAGCATTATGTAGGATAATATTAGCATATTCAATCAGTAAAACTGTATACATTTAAGGAAAACAATCCAAGAAAAAGATATATAGTTATATTTAACGCTTGATAAACTTTGAAAAAAATGCATTTTTCGTAACCAAAATTATTAAGCTAGTTCTGTGTCTTCTTTGCAAATAATTATATGAATTTCAATTTATTTTTGGTACTGTACCTTGAACCCAAGGCTCCTTAACCATTGAGCCCCATCCTCAGCCCTTTTTATTTTGAGACAGGGTCTTACTTACTAAATTGCTTAGAGCCTCAGTGAGTTGCTGATCCTGGCCTAGAACTTGCAGTACTCCTGCCTCAGCCTTCTAAGTCACTAGGATTATAGGCATGAGCCATCACACCTGGCTGAATTTGGATGCTTAAACCATTTATGAGATAGTTTCTACTAAGAGTTTTTTTTTTTTAAGTCTGGCATATTTAAAGTGATAGATATTCTATTTCTTTATTTGGGGGAATTTCAGGAATAAATGACTTTCTTAAGTATTCATCTCTACAAACCAGTCAGAACAGATTTCCTTTAATTAAATAAAGAAATATAGTCCAATTAATCTCTTTCAGAGATTGAGAAACATTTCACACTCACACAGTAGGTAAAGAACTTTCTGAATTACAGACATATAGATAACACAGAGCTCATAGTTTCATTTCTTCTACTTAAGCCCCAGGTCCAGAGTAAACACAGAATACAAAAATCTCTCCCTTTCTCTCTCTCATACACAAAGAGAAAGAGAGTGTGTGTCTTTTTGCCAGAGAACACCAAGTTCTTAATTGATTTCAGCTCAAAATGAATAAAAATACAAATAAATCAAAAGAAATACAAACAGTATTTTCTGTCATTTTCTACCTGAGACCTCTGTAGTCCATTTACAGAGATCACCAAATGGTCAGACTATAAAATCCAATTCCCAATATTTTCTACCAAGAGGGAAGAAAGATTTACCATCAGTGTAAACGAAGACAAAATAAAAATAAATAGAAAACAGACATACATCAAAATAAAGTCCTTGTGACATTTGGGAGCAATCTCTGGTTGAAAAAAAAAAAAAAGACACTGTTTCACTTAAAAGCAAGTACTAAAGAAGTACACTTTTCTGACAATTCCCAATGCCTATTTGTTAGTGTTCTTTGAATTTTTCTGTGAACTACCTACAACATTTGGCATTTCCTTTATTATGTAATGAGTTTTAAAACATTTTTGATAAGTGCATTTGGTATTTGCAATAATGTTCTGATTTTACCCTAAAATTATTCTTTAACAGTTTTAGAGATCATTCCACTGAGGTGTCCAGTGGATTAATATAAAATAATCTGATAAAGTAATAATTCAAAATGGTCCACTACACAGGACACCCAGTGATTTTTTTTTTATCTTTTTAAAAGTCTTCCACAGCCATTAAGAGAAGTGGTCTATTATCAGGTGTTAAATACAGATATCATGTAATGTTACACAACCTAATACTTTTTTAGAGATGTTGTGGGAAGGGGAAGGGAGGGATAAGGGTGGGTAATTGGCAGGGGGCACTCTTGGGGGTAAATCCAATTTTCAGAATCTATATACATTATATATTATTGTGTTAAAATTTGTATGATTGTGCAACAAATAAATTTCTCAATAAAAAAAAGTCTTCCACAAGCTTTCCTAATAAAGGAATACATTGATGTACAGATGTTTAAAAGAGAAAAGAAAATTTTGTTTCCAGAAATTTACTTGCCTAATGTGTTTTTTATTATTTAAATTTTTCTCATTTTTTTTTCGTTTTATGGGTTCTTTTTTAGGTATATATGACATTAGAATATACCATGACATAATTATAAAAGCAGGGAGTATAACTTGTTCAAATTAATGATTTTGGCCGGGTTTTATTCATTTGGGTAACACTTGGGATTTTGTGAAAGACTATATAATTATTTAGAGCAAAGACTGATATTTTCCAAAATTTGAATTAGAAATGCCAAGAAATTTTTATATTATTACTATAGGTTTTAAATAAATGGATGGACTTGTCAGAATGCCAATTTTTTTTTCACAGCATTGACCTTTGAATTATGTTACATACAGGCTTAGCATTCCTAATCTACAAATCCCAAATGATTCAAAATTCAGAACTTTTTGAGTGTCTTGTTGGTACTCAGAAGTTTCAGATTTTAGAACTTCTAAGAGTTAGGATGCTCAAAAGGCAAAGTCTATGCAAATATTCCAGAGTCCAAAAAAACTACAAAATGTAAAGCATATCTAGTCCCATCCATGCATTTCAGATAAAGGATGCTCAACCTGTGTTGATTACTGTGTTGAATTACTAATAATTTTTATTTGAGATGATAATGTACATTTTTCAATGTTTACTATCAATAAAATAATAAAAAGCTGGATTTAAATAACTACACAGTGGGTATTGTTCTTGACAGCATAAACTGGAATCAGTTTCATTTCTGTCAGTATTAACTCTGTGACTTGGGATGAATTGCTTCTAAGCTTCAGTCTACTCTAAAGTAGGAATAATAATGATATTGGCCTCATTATGACTTCATAAGTAAGTTATAAATATCACATAAGAAAATTGATATAAAAATGCTTAACACAGTACCTGAATCAAAGTAAATACTTACTATTAGAGCTTTGTTATCTTAAGTGTTCCTAACTCAACCGTTAAGGGTTCACTTATGATTCCCCCTTCACACTTTCTCTCCTTTGTCCAACTGAGCAATTATTTATTTTCTAATTAACTTTTTTTAATAAAGAAAGAGGGGACAGTAAGAGAGAGAGAATCAATTTTATTTAGTTTTTCATGTGACTTTCACTCCTCAGACACTTCATTGTGTACATGGTGCTGGGGTTTGAACTCACGTACTCCTGCATACTAGGCTAGCTCTATAACCACCAAGCCACCACTCCAGACCCATTCCTTCTAATTAACTTTTAACCATCATTTAAGACTAATCTCAATGATACTTTTTTTTTTCGGTGCTGCAGAGTACAGAACCCAAGGCCTGGGCATGACAGGCAAGCATTCTACCACTGAGCTACAGCCCCAGTCTAATTCTTAACTTTTTACAGGTGATGACCTCCTTTGGGAATGTGTTCTTGACCCTCTCCAAAGGTTCACACACAAAAATGATTACAATTACAGCACAGATCGTGAATTCCTATGTCAGCTAAATCCACCCTCCTACATGATTAAAGACTTTGAACCTCCTCCATTAAACTTGCATGAATTAAGTCTTTATCTTTCATTTCCCTTTGTCTTATATTCACTTGTTCATTTAGTTGGACACCAATAGGTATAGATTGTTCTGGTAGATGCTGTGAGTTTTTAATTGTTATAAATGACCTGGACCCTGCCTGTGAGGAACTCACAATGTAATATATTAAAAAATATATAAAATCTTAAATGAAGCAATTTTGAAAGTGTATTACTCTTAATATATTCATAAGATGAAAAGTTAGTCTACTAAGTCAAAATCCCATTTTGAATCCTGTGAGTCTTATTGGTGACTCTTCACTTGACATGATAAATTCCTAGGGAAAAATGTGGTCTAAAACACTGTCATCTCTTACCCTTATTATTTAAGTGGCTAGTCTTATCAGTGCCTCCCTTATTTCTCCAGTTTATTCTTCACCTCACAACCAGAGTGCATTTTTTAAAACATAAATCATGTCAAGTCTCCATTGGAAACTTTCAATGCACTTTAATCAATAAAAGAAAACCCAAACTCTTTGACATGCTCTGCTAGATTCTACATGATTTGGCTCCTCCCTATTGTTTCCTTTTTATTTGTGCATTAGAATTATACAAAATAACGAGATTCATTATGCCATATTCATACATGCACATAATTTGATCAGTCTCATTCCAGACTACCTTCCCTTTCTTTGCCCATCCTCTTCCTGATCCATTTGTGCTACTCTATTAATGATTTCCCTTCTATTTTTATTTTAATTAGTGCATTATAATTATATATACTTACACATATCCATATATGTGGATATGTGTAAGTATATATAATTATAATATATAGCACATATATCTACACATATATGTATATGCACACAGAATTCATCATGGTATATTCGAGGGCATGGGGGAGTACTAGGAAACAAAGTTTCCTCCCTCCTTTTCTAGGCTCTTCTCTTACTTTTCCTCTTTCTCCACCTCTTCCTGTTGCTTACTAAGCTCAATGTATCTAGCTGTTTCCTCAGAGAACATGCTGTCCCCACTACTTAAAATGTTTTAAAATCTACTCTGTTTGGTAACTTCTTTGTGTACTTTCTGTGTTTCCCTCAGCAGGACTTCTGGAATCCATAATCCCCTCCCCCATGTAAATTATGTTGCAGTTATTATCTCAGCATTGTTTTCTTCATAGTCTTTATAATAATTTATAATTATATATTTAATTATGCTATGTAAATTTAGACTAGGATCATGAGAACAAGGATCACATCTCTTTTGTTCATATAATCTAGCATCTAATTACTTTTATCATATTTTATACATATATATTTATTATGTATATTTTTAAATATGTTCCCTTGAAAAAATATGATATATCATTCTTCTGTAAGGAACCAGATATCCATTAAATAACTTCCCAAGGTACATATGAAAAGCTAAGATATATTTAGCAATGCCCATGGTGTATAATAAGAATTCTTTCATGAAATAAAATATGGCCTTGCAATTTTTTGTTGAGCTAATGGACCAGGACAGAAACCTCATTCTGCACCAGAAGCACAGCAAGGTGCAGTGCTCCAGCCCCTATTCAAGAGTATGTAAATATTTTCTCAATGGTTTTTGTCTTCAGGAGTTATTCACAAATACTGCTTCTGATTTTGTCCATGTGAAACAATTTATGGTGAAAATCCACAAAAACAGTATAAGAAACTCTCATGTTATGAAAATTGACTGTGAGAGACATTTTTTAACAATACTCACAGAATTTACTTGCAAAAATAGAATGTAGAATTATGTGAGGCCATGCTCATTTGGAATTATCTCAAAATGAAGAATCTTCTGGGGTTGCCCAACAGGCAAAAATTAAGAAAAAAATTCAGGCTCTGACTGGAAAAAAAAAAGTTGATATGCTTCTAGAGCAGATTGAAGAATTAAAATCTGAAGGAAAAAGTAAAAGAAGCCCAGGGACTGATGAGATTAGTCAAACAGTTAAAAGAGAATTGCTTAGATCCGCAACCTCAATGATTTAAAGTTTTGCTGTCCAAGGAGGAAGAAAATGGAAGTTTGTGAAGCGTACAGAGCCTTTTGATAGTAGAAGATGTCCAATCCTGGGGAGATGATCTTTTGATGGGAAAAAAAATACATATGCTGTGCCAAAATTAAAACTACGGTAGAAGAATTAAAAGAAAGTTGAAGAAAAAGAACCAGAGAACTTGATCAGGATGAGCATCTTAAAAAAAATTTTTTTTGAGGCAGTAGCATCAAGAAAAAGAAGAAAGAGGAAAGAGAAGATGAAAAGAAGAGGAGCAGAGAAAGAACTCATGATAGAGAAAGAAGAAAGAAGTCTTGCACAAAGTAGACACTCAAGCCAAACTTCTAATTGAAAGGCAAGCAGGTCTTCAGACCACAGCAGTTCCCAAAGTAGGAAAGAAAGTGAAGACATTAGCGATGAAGCAGAGAATATGAATATATCAGAAAGAAAACACAGACCTTGCAGATGGGATCGAAGAAGATTAATAAGCCAGGATGGAAAGTCAGATAAACAGGAGAAAAAGTTGGGAGAGACAACAAGGCAGAAAAATCCAAGGAGAAAGAAAAGAGGGGATCTGAGGGTAAGATTAAAAAAAAGAAAGAAAAGTAGTGTGAAGTCTTTTGTTGTTGTTGTTGTTGTTGTTGTTGTTTTGTTTGTTTGTTTGGTTTTTTTTTTTTGTAAGAAGGAAAAGTTTATTTAGGGGCTCACAGTTTCACAGGTCCTAGACCATACAGCTTTTCTTAGGTTTGTGCTACTTCACTTCCAAATATATGAACATTTTTTTCAGAGATAATTTTTGTTGTTGTTTTTCAATTTAATGACAGTGTGATCAGGCAGCATACTTTGTGGAACTCACATCATTTTGACTTAAACTTTTGATTATGATAAAGAAGTCTTGTTGAGAAAAACAGAGTGAAGATCCAGTGAATCAAAGAAAAAGTAATACTAAGAATGAGGTCAGTGGAATTAGTGAAGACATTAAATCTGAAAATGACAGTTCATTAAAAATTGATCTAATAACACATCAGATCACACAGAGGACTACTATTCAAAGGTCTTTTTTGTTGTTGGGTTTTTTTGTTTTTGTTTTATTTTGTTTGTTTTTTAGGGAGAGAGAGAGAGAATCAATTTTATTTTTTCATCAGGCCTTCGTTAGTCCGACACTTAGTTGTGTATATGGTGCTGGGTTTAAAACCCAGGTCCTTGCTGAAATATCTTGGTTAAAAAAATACAATAATTATCAGCATATTCTTGCCCTATAGAACAATAAGCCAATATATTAAGTGACTACAGTAATAATGAAAAATTTTTTTAAAGAGAGAGGGACAGTGAAAGAGAGAAAGACAGAATCAATTTTATTTAATTTTTCTTGTGACTTTCGTTGCTCAGACACTTCATTGTGTTTGTGATGCTGGGGTTTGAACCAGCATCCTCGCGCATGCCAGACAAGTGCAGTAACTGCGGAGCCAAAACTCCAGCCCAAAATAATTTTTTGTTGCTCACCATACAGTAGACACTATCCTAAGTATTTTATTTGTAACACAAGAAACTGTAGTCATTGGCAAGATTTTACCTTTTCTTTTCCTGAATGACAGATTTATATGAAGAACCAAAATGATAAGAAGTGATTACTACCATTGAAAACATCAAAAACTCTGACATTTCTAAAGCAATGGGAGAATGATGTTAATAAGTTAATTTTTATAAATATTCCTTGTAAAAAGCAAACTTGTTATTTAAGTTTTTAAATTTATAACAAATGATCTTGTCCTTCATTTGTTCAACACCTGCACAAAATTAATAAGCATGGTTTTCGTATATAAATATTAATCATAAACTTTTGTGGACTATTTTGCATCATTGATTTAATCTAAATTCAGGTCTTTGTGTTTATTACTAAATGACATATTGTTGGATTCAGCATTCAGGTTTTTTTTGTTTGTTTGTTTCTTTAAAAAAAAAAAAAGAGTGAGAGGGAGAGAGAATCAATTTTTATTGAGGTTTTCACATGGCTTTCGTTGCTCCAACACTTAGTTGTGTTCGTGGGTGCTGGGATTTGAACCTGTGTATTTGAGCATGCCAGGCAAGTACCGTAACCGCCAAGCCATGACTCCAGCCCCCGGCCCCCAGCCCCCAGCCATCAGCTTATTAAGCAGAACTTTAAAAATCTGTATCAATAATTTACCATATTACCTTTTTCTAGCTTCACTCACTTACAGGTATGTTAACATGGTTTCATTCAAGTTACTGATAGAACTTTTTTTAGGATAGGCAATGTTATGGTTGGGTCTTTAATGTCCCCTGAAAATCTCATGTTAGGCAATGCAGGAATGTTCAGAGATGAAATTATTAAATTGAGAGCCAATTAATCTAATTAATCAATCTACTGATTAATTTATTTGCTAGATAAATAATTTAAATGAATTTCTACATGATAACTAAGCAGGTGGGCTTGACTGGAAGAAGTAGATCACTGGAATTATACCGTTGGTGCCTATATTTTGCTCCTGGCTCCTCGAGCATCCCCCTTACCTCTGCTTTCTGGCTGCCATGAACTGAGCATCTTTCCCTCACCACACCCTTCCATCATGATGTTCTTCCTCATCTTAGACCCAGAACAATGCAGTTAGCCATCCATGGTCTGAACCTCTGAAACTGTGAGCTCAAAATAAACTTTTCCTCCTCTGAATCACGTGTTTTGTTCATAGCATCAAAAAACAAGCTCAGGCCACTTCACATAGTACCAGAAACCCTATTGGTTATAATTTCTTAACTAGATAAAATTCATTTCTATTACAGCCCATCAACACCTAATTTCTGTATCTTGTCCAAACGATTTTAAGAGTGACTTGACAGATACTTTACTAAACTCAAGATATACTGGTTTGACAGTCTTATTCTTTAGTATAAGTTTTATTATATTTAATCATAGCCTCTGAAGGATTAGTATCAGAAGTCCTGAGAAAATACATGATATACATTTGCTGAAAAAACCTATGTAGATATTCCTATGCAATCAATCTTTATTATTAGTTCATATCCAATATCACATATTTGTATATCTAGTAGGATTTTTAGAAAATATAATCTATCTTAAAGTCTCCAAATAGAGGAGTTACTAGAAAAGTGTAATAATATGCATGTTGGCGCTAGTCAACAATTGATGCAAGTACTCTAAAAATTTCTGCCATGAGACTGACAAATTTTGACTGTTGAAGTTACACTGCTTTGTTCATGGATGGTGTGGAAGATGCACTCTAATTATTGTAAGTTTATTCACTAGCTACCCAAAATTAAATCCAGATAACAGGATTTCTATTATATTGACTTCTAACTTTTCTATTATAAGGTTACATTTTTTTCACAAAAAAATTTTAAGTTATAAAAATGATTAGAAGGGAAAATGTGTGCTCATTTATAAATTTTCTTGGTACCAAATATGAATTTATATTGTTAGTTGTATTCATACTGGCATTTCAAAATACTACCATGTACCAAAAGGGGGAAATGATACTTTGGCTACATATTCTGATTTTAGTAATGTGATTCTCTATTTTAAAAGTATCTGCCCAGCCAGACATATTAGCTTTAGGACAGAAAAGCAACAGAGAATCAGCCCAGCTGCTAGGAAAGTATGTATTCCCATACACACGTTTCCCTTAATTAAGAAAATCTTGTTGTTTAAAAATCCACAGTTAATCAGAGACTTAAGGGCTGAATGTTATCTCTCATATGTGGAAGCTAGAGTAAAATCTAAGACAGGATGAAACTTAGCTAAGTTTATATAATAAACTCACCATAGTTGAAATTTCATATCAGCTAGGGGAACCATAACTATGAAGGTGGGGAGAGAAGGAAGGGAGGCTGGCAGAAGAGGTACGGATAAGGGGAGTTATCAATGCTACTGGAAACTCTGAACTCCCATGAGAAGCCCAACTATACACAGGCAGGCAGAGAAACTCAAAAATTTCAAAAATTAATGTACATGTACATGCTTATTTCTATCTGTAGCATGGGGGTATTGCAGAGGAGACATGAGAACCAGGAATAGATGAAGAGGGGAGATCCTGGACTAGGATCAGCCTTAACTTACTTTGTCAATATCTGTGTGTACATTAATATGTAACAATTCCCTCCAATATGTAAGACTGTGTTGAACAAATAAAAAGAATCCAAGGTTGAAATTCCATTTCTACAGAGGGTTTGAGATCAACTGGGACAAATTGTTTTCTCCATGCTATCAGTTGCATAAAACTTTAAGGAATACAGATTGGCTCTTTAAAAGTTAGTAATTATTGTTTCTTTTTTTTTTTTGATAT
>PVKS010051354.1:0-11170 GCA_004027875.1 Aplodontia rufa | reverse complement strand
GTTTCTATGAATGACAAGTAATGACAGTGTGTAGTAGGTTGAGTTTCAGAGTTAGGTCTCAATATTATGTGAAGGTATATGTGTGTGAGTGTTTGAGACTGGGCATGTGGACTGAGGTCTCTGGGGAGGCAGGGTATTGTCTGAAAAGTGAGGCTGCAGAAATGTGTGGATGTGGTGAGTCCAGGTCAGTGGGTAAAGAGTTGGTGGCAGGTTCATGGGTTGGGTGGGCTGAGATGTCAGGGGGCCATCTGAGCTTTCAGCCTGTGAGTCCTCTGCAGCTGCCCATGCACAGGGAGGAAGGAGCAGGAGCCTGGATTAGGAGCTTGGGGCTCAAGGCTGCAGTGTGAGAAGATAACAAACTCTGGCCTCCAGAGATCTCATACCTGTCAGCACACACACTGAAGCATTAGAGACAAAATCACACACATACATACATGTGCCCATAAAATACAAATACACACACACACACACACACACACACACAAATACACACATGGATACATACATGCACAGATGTGCTGTGCAGTCTCTCCTAATTATAAGCTTTGATGCTTATGTATCCAACCCACTCCAGCCCCTGCCCTGGAGCTTGGTGGATCCAGCTCATTGGAAAGTCACTGAAGGTGAATCCAGAGGCTGCACAGGAGAGGCACAGGGGCCCCCACAGGCTGCACCAGGCCTCCCCCAGACTCCACCAGCTGCACGTCACACTGGACACCTGCACACACAGAGGTAGCCTGGTCAGGAGATGCTCACTCATCCACTCTTTCTCACACTCTGTCCACTCACACACTCAGTGGCTCCTGTTCTCCTTCAATTACCTTTGAAAAGAGCCACAAGGAAAACCCAGCTGAGCACAGACTCCATGGTGAGCAGCCTTGTTGAGTCCTGATCACTGAATGTGCTGAGCTGGAGTCCAGGGCTGGCTCCTGTCCCAGAGCTGCAGGGTGATGGCTGGGCTGGTTTTCATGAGCAGAGGGAGGCCCTATTTGAATTCCCTCCTGATATCTAGCAGGCTCTGTATGTAGGGATAATTGGAGTAGCTCTGAGAGTAGATATGGATGTCATAGCACAGTATGGTGGACAGAACAGCATTTCTGAAAGTAACATGTGGCCTATGAATATTTCTGCTTTACATCACCTGTGTACTTACACAAAATCATGTTGGGTGAGTCACTGTTCACACAGATGCTTTGGTGTCGGCAGCACTCATATCTGGCAAGAGTGACCTGAAAATGTGGGGTGTGCTCTCATCCTGTACGTGCTGTTTCCTGAGCCATGTCTAGCACAGTGGGGCACAACTAGTGAGACCCTCAGAGTCCCATTCTGCACTGGAAAGGAGCTGTGAGCTTCCGCCAACCTGGGGCTACTTGCTCCTCACGAAAGCCACATTTGTCCTTCAGAGTCTCATGCAGTGGGGAAGGCTGGGCCTCCATTGTGAGTCCTCCTCAGCTCAGGAGGATCCTGTGTACACAAAACTGTCCAGGACATATGCTGCTGTCACGTGCATGGGCACAGGGACACATGTGTGGGCACACTTTCATGTGTCATGAACAGCATCCACATAGGGCTATGTTCATTGTTAAAATTTGAACATGTTTCTATTGTCAAATTGACCTAATTTCTTTTTCCATATCCTTTCACTCAAAATTAAAAACACTTTTTACAACATGTTTTGAAAGAAAAAAATGGTCCTTATTGTTCAAGACAGTTTTCTTTCATTCATTTTATTCAAGTTCGTTATATTTATACATTGTATTGGTGTTTATTCTGACATAATTATACAACGTTAGAACATAATTTGCTCCAATTCAGTCCCCGCTACATCCCTTTCCCTCCCTTCTCTCTCCATATCCCCCATCTCTTCCTCTACTCTGCTGTTATTTCTTGTTCTCATCTATAGCTGTTTTTAAGTTAGTGCATTGTGGATTTACACAGTGGTGAAGTCCATTCTGGAGTATTCACATTTGTCCGTAGAAAGATTTGCTCAGAATCATCCACTGCTCCTCACTCCTGTCCCTCCTCCCCACAACCCCTTCTTCTGCTCCATTGACCACTCTGACCTCTGTCCAAGCAGAGTTGAGAGAGAAGCAGCAAGGTGGAGGCTCACAGTGCACAATCTTAGTATGTTCAAAGCTTAGGAGTCAAAACAGTGTGGTGCTGGGTGTAAAACACACAGAGCCAACGGAAGAGGATGGTGAGCCCAGAAATAAAGTACCAGGTGTGGTCAGCAGACCTTCAGCAAGGGTGACAGCAGCACCCAGCTGGAAACTGGAGTCACTGCAGTAAGAGCTGTGGAGATTGGATGTGGACAGGCAGAGAGTGGGAATACAGCCACCTCTCACCCTATGTGTGTATGGGGACTGACGTGAACTAAAGTTGAGATATAAAAGCCAAAAAGTAACATTCTTATAATAAAACCTAGGGGACAAAATCCTTGATATTTGTCTTGGCAAATATATTTTTAAGAAGACTCTAAAACATAAGGAAAACAGTAATTTATGAGTTATTTGCATCCAATTAAAAATCTTTTACAGAAGAAAGGAAACGGTCCTTTAAAAAATAAATTTCTTGGGGTGAATGGATACAATACCTGCAGTGGACAAGAGGTTAGCCCTTGGAAAGTATGAGGCACCTGTGTTCGTCCTTTAATGCTGATTTGAATATATGCCCTACCATTGTGAGACTCAGCAACAGGACTCTATTTCTCAGTTGTGGAGACCTGGAAGTGCAAGTTCATAAAATCTGAGGGTTCATCACTCTCAGATCACAGTGTAGCTCATATTTGCCCACTTCCTGTTGTGTTCCCAGCAGATGGAAAGATCTGGAGACTTTCTGGGACCCTCTGTAAGACCAAGTCCTGCTGTACTGTGCTCATGATTCCACAAGGACCACAAAGCCCCAGCTCGCAGAACCATCATGTTGGGGGTGGATTTTGAGGGTCTGCGGTCATTCCAACTATAGGAGAACTCCTACAACCCACTCCCAAAGCAAATATCCTGAATAACATAGGACCTACATGGACATTTCTCCTAAAAAATAGCTGAATCATGAGCTGGTGAATGCAAAGGTGCTTAGTATCACTAGTCATCAGAGAGATGTAGTTCAAAACCAGAATGAAATACAGTCTCAGAATTATAGGATATTGTTATATTTTTTTTTCAGGGCTGAAGACCGAACTCTGGGCCTTGCGCATGCTGGGCAAGTGCTCTGCCACTTTGCTAAATCCCCATCCCCTGGATATGGTTATTTTTAAAAGAGATAACTTTTTTTTTGTTCAGAAATTTATTTGTTCAACAATCACACAGTATTTTAATGAAATAATATAATATGTACATAGATTAGATTTACCCCCAAGAGTGCCCACCAATTACCCACCCTTATCCCTCCCCTCCCCTTCCCACAACATCTGTAAAAATGTATTAGGTCGTATAACATTACACCTTATCTGGATATAACACATGATACTAGACCTCCTTACTCAATGGCCAGGGTCTAGTTCCAGCCTCCACAGGTGAGTGAAGACATTTGACTCTTGGTTCTCTGGGTTATGCTGATTTCACTCAGCATAATTTCTCCCATAGCCATCCAATGGATCCAAAAACTGTGTACAGATATACCATGGAATTTTACACAGCAATTAGAAAAAAGAGATAACTTTTGATGGAGAGGAAAATGGGGAGCTGAAGGGAGGTGACTTTTCCTGTGGCTCAGAGTCTGGATGGGAAAATTCCACTTTATCTTCAGTTTTTTGAGGTGTGTTCTGGGAATTATATTTATGAACTTCTAGTGCTAGTTTGCGATGCTTTTTTGAGGAGCTGAGTCCTGGGAAATTCGTGTGCAGAAAAAAAATAGAAAAAGGATTTTATCCGTCCAGCCAGGGACCCGGCAGACCAACTTTATTTACCTTTGGCAGGTTGGTGGGCTGCAAATGGCTGGGGCGAACAGTGAGCAGCCAGGAGCAGGGGTGGAAGTTAACAGACACAGCGTTCACATCGCTGCTGGGTTCCTGTGCTTTATAAAAACAGAGCAGCGGAGTGCATTTGCAGACACCCACCCAGCTCATTCGTTGTGTCTGGCGAGACCAGTGCTGGTAAGTGGCCTGCAGTGGTTCCCAGCACAGCAGGCTGCTTGGTGGGAAAGCTGGTCACCATTCCCAGCTCCAGGAGACAGCACTCTCTGGCTTTTTAGAGCAGGCTCTGAAAATTGCATCAGCAGAAGGACACTGACCACAGTCTGATCCAGGAAGAGAAGGCCTTGGCCAAGCCCAATCTCCACCTTGCTTCGAGGGACTTCAGTTTATGGAATAACAGGGAGCAATTCCCAGCCCTGTCCACCACCCCCAAGCAGAAGGATCATGTGACAAGTTAAAGGCTCTGAGTCTTCTGCCATAAGAGACAGTGTATTCATCTCCCAGCAGAGGGAGAATAGAAATCATCCATACTCCCTGCTCATTAAGTCTTCTGGCTTCAGCTCCCCTGGGAGGCTGGGAAACTTCTGGGCTTACCAGAAACAGTCCTCTTCATTGGAACCCCTTTCTAGAAATCCCAGGAGTCTGAGGACACTCCAGTATTCTTTGCGACATCACATAACCACAGACTGAGAGATACTCATTTCAAAACCCAGAAGGACAGTGAACATCTCCTCTCAGAGGACTCAGAGACAACCTTACTGTCTATAGTTCCAAGTTTTCATTAAGAAATTTTTACTTTTTATTTGATTTTGCATAGATATATACAAGTTTTTGCTTTCTTTCCATTTTTATTTTATTTTATTTTTTGTCTTCTGTTTATATCCTGTTCCCGACGTGTATTTGTGTATTAGCTGGAACAGTTTATCAGTTCATGGGCATATAAAAATACCAGCCATTTTTTTATTGAGAAATTTATTTGTTGAACAATCATACAAGTTTTTAAACACAATAATATATAATGTATATTGATTCTGAAGATTAGATTTACCCTCAAGAGTGCCCCCCCGAAGTTACCCACCCTTATTCATCCCTTCCCCTTCCCACAACATCACTAAAAAAAGTATTAGGTTGTGTAACATTAAACGATATATGGATTTAACACCTGATAATAGACCACCTCTCTCAATGGCCAGGGTCTAGTTCCAGCCTCCACAGATGAGTGAAGACATTCAACCCTTGGTTCTCTGGGTTATGCTGATTTCACTCAGCATAATTTCTTCCATAGCCATCCATTTACTTTCAAAGGCTGCAATATCCTTGTTTTTAATTGCTGTGTAAAATTCCATAGTATATATATGTACCACAGCTTTTGGATCCATTTATCCAGGGAGGGACATCTGGGTTGATTTAGCTATTGTAAATTGAGCTGCTCTGAACATAGATATTGCCATGCCACTATAATGTGCTAATTCTAAATCCCTGTCCCAGTGCAAGAACCTCCTTAGGATCCATGGCTCCACCCCTTCCACTCACTAGAAGGAAAAGTGTTAGGGCACCAGAAATGAGTCTGTGGGGTTCCTGGGGATTGAGGAGTAAATGAGACTGAAGTTCATCAGGATTCACAGATCACTGACCCTGGGCTGGCTCCCTGTGGACTGGACACTGAATCTCAAGGATGGCCCCAATCAGGGAATTCTACTGAAGCGACTTCCTTGAATTGATGGAAAATCCTCACCAGGCTCCCCTGAGCTTCCTCAGCATCTGATCTGGATGACAACAGCAGAGGCACTTCTGCCTCAGTCATGAGACTCTGAGTTTCATTCATGTGATAGTGTGCCTACATCAAAAAATTGATCACAGGGACTATGCCCAGCAAGAGTTGTGAGGGTGGATATCCTTACCTTATTCCTGACTTTAGAGGTGATATTTCAGTTTTTCTCTATTCATTGTGACACTGGCCCTGGATTTGTCATATATATTCCTTAAACCATACAGGTAAATTAGTTCTATCTCTTTATTCTCTGTGGTATTAAACCAAATAGGGTGCATGAATTTGTGGAACAGTTTTATGCATTTATTGAGAAAATCATAGCATTGCTTTTATTTTTTATTTTTTGGTACCAAAGATTGAACCCAGAAGTGCTTAAGCACTGAGCCACATCTCCAGCACTTTTTATTTATTTAGTTTTTGTTTCTAAAAATGGTTTCACTAAATTGCTTGGAGCCTTGATAAGCTGTGGACACTGTTCTTAAACTTCCAATCATCCAAAGTCGTGGAGATTACATCTGTGAGCCACCACACTCTGTTAAGGACAAGAATCATATCATTCTTGTCCTTAACTCTATTTGGCAAATTGCAAAGTGATATTACATTATTGATTTGTATATGTTGAAAACTTCCCATCTCTTGAAGGAAATCCAATTCATCACACTCTTTTATCTTCTTAGTGTGGTTTTTATTCAATTTTCTGGTGTTTTACTAATGATTTTTGCAACTATGTTTATCAGTGATATTTGTCTGCAGTTTAGTGTTATTTTATTGTTTTGCATTTTTCTAGTTTAGGAACGATGGTAACACTGAATTCATAGAATGATTTTTTTCAGGGTTCCACCCTTTTGTGTTCCAGGTAATAATTTGAGGATGGTTGGCTTTAGTTCTCCTTTAAAGATAATATAGAATTCAATTGAGGATTCATCTGGCCCTTGACTTTTCTTGTTTGAAAAATTGTAATGGCTACCTCAAATTCAGTGCTTGCTATTGATCAGTTTTAGATTTCTATATACTCATGGTGCAATTTTGGTAATTCATATAGTGTAGGATTTTCAATGACTTCAATGTTTTCTAGTTATTTGGAGTATAAATTCTCAAAAGAGTTTCTAATGATCTTCTGGTTTCGGATGTGTCTGTGGTGTATCTTGTTCTGTTTCTAAATTTTTTTCTTGATTTGCATCTTTTCTCTCTTGTAGGTACATAGGCAAAGAATTTATGAAACTTCTTTGTTTTTGAAAGAAACAACTTTCTGTTCCCTTGATTCTTCTGTATTGTCAATGTAGGACTTGAAGCTCTAGCTAGGACAATTAGGCTAGAGAAAAAAATTAAAGGAACACAAATAGGAAAAGAAGAAATCAGATTACATCTGTTTGTGGATAATGTGATCTATTACAGAGAAAATCCTAAATGCTCATCAGAACACTTTTAGAACTGATAAAAACACTTGGCAAATTAGAAAGATACTAGATAAACATACACAAATCAACCACATTCTTATGCACTAAATTCAGTGTGCTAAGAAATCAGTCAGGAATTCAGTCCCCTTCTCAGGGCCCAAAATATACATGGGTATAGATATTATCAAGAAAGTGAAAGAACTCTACAATGGGAGCTATTGAATACTAAAGGAAGACATTAAAGAAGACCTTAGAAAGTGGAATGACCTCCCATGCTCTTGGATAGGCAGAATTAATATAACAAAAGTGCCAATACTATCAAAAGTGTTATGCAGAATTAGTGAAGTCTCTATTGAAATGCCAATGAGATACTTCAGAAAACTGGAAAGAACACTTCTGAAATTAATGTAAAAAATCTAACAACCCAAACTAGTGAAAGAATTCCTGAACAAGAAGAGTGGTGTTGGAGGCATCAGAAAACCAGTCTTCATATTCCACTGTACAGACAGAGAAAAAAAAATGCATGGCATTGGAACCAAAAGAGACCAGAATCCCAGGGGAGCAGAGTATAAGATACAGAGTCAAACCCATATAGATACAGTCATGCGACACTTAACTACACTTCTTGAAACCTGAACATAAAACATTGCGTTTGTAATAGACAGTGTTGAAAAAGCTGAAGTAATATATGCAGAAGAATAAAACTCGTTCTCTGTATCTCACCCTTCAAAAGTCAACTCAGAACGGGTCTTACATCTAGAATTAGACTAGAGGTTGAGCAAGTACTGAAAGGAAGTATTATATCAGCTCTGAAGCTTACTGGCACAGACACCAACTTCCTTAACAAAATTCTAAAGTGAATGAAATAAACAAGAAATGAATGAATAAGTGGATGGGATCAAATCAGAAGGGTCTTCACAGAGAAGGACAGAATTAAGAGTGTGAGAGTCTGCAGAATGGGACAAGATCTTTGCCACCTGCTCCTCAGATCAAAGGTGCCATGCACAGCTGTGGACAGTTGGACTTTTGCATGAAATAAGGACTCAGAAGACAACTAAGATACAGGGATGGATGGGTAGAGGGTTCACAAGGCAACTCTACACCCTAGCTCTCACAGGAGTACTTAATGAGTTGAAACAAAGATATTCAGGAGTAAGTTTCAAATAACAAATGGTTCAGAGCCAATCAACTCAACATTAAGCAAAAATGAGTGCAGTTGCACTTCAAGGGCAAGAGTAGACTATAAAACTTCTTTTTGTGAACTTAAAGGTCAATTATTTCATACATGTATGTATATACATATACAAGGAAACTCTAATCTGGGGTGCCCTGATGATCTCTAGGCATCAAGGGGTGCATCTGATGGCTTGGAGGCCTGATTGCTTGAAGGCACATCTCCTCCTGACATTCCATAATGTGTTTCACCAGGTTGTCATTACATTGCTTTGGTTCCTCAGGTCATGTCTGCTACACAGAGATTGATATCCAAAATATAGAAACAACTCAATAAATGCAATGATAAGACCCAAATAGTCCAATAAATAAGTCAGCAAAAGTACTAAATGAACAGGTCTCAAAAGAAGCAATGCCAACAAATACATGAGGACATGAGCAACACCCTAGTCATCAGGGACATTCAATTCACAAATAAATTGAAATTTCCTCTCAGTGCATTGAGAAAAGCTACCACGAAGAATATAAACGTCATGACTGCTGGATTGGATGTGGGGAAATGGACACTCACACATGTTTGGTGGGATTTCAATATAGGGCACCCACTGTGGAAAGTAGTATAGAGATTCCACACAAATATGAGAAATGGAAACACCATATAACCAGCTACCCCACTCCTTGATATATACCGAATATCTAAAATCAGCACATTATAGAGTTTCTGCTACAGTTATATTAATAGGAGCATAACTCTTAATTGCCAAGTTATGAAGACAGTCCAGGTGCCTCTCTATAGATGAATTGTTGAAGAAAATGAGGTTCATATAAGAATGGAGTTATGTTCAACCATAGAAAAGAATGAACTATTGGCATTTTCAGTCAAATAGTTTTATCTGGGCAAGAACAGTTTATGAGAAACAAGCCAGATTCAGAAAGTCAAAGGTTAAATTTCTCCCATAATATATGAAACCTGAATCAAAATGACAAAGAATTGGTGCAGTTAACACAATGAAAATACAAGAGAGATCCGTGGACTAGGAGAAGAGGATAATTGGTGAGGAAGGAGGGACAAGGACAGAGGATTGGAGGAATGAACTGAACTGAACTATGCTATGAACATATACGAATACACCCCAGTGAATTCCCCTTACACCTCTAAGAAGTGCAAACATATGGAAAACTATTAATAAACATGGGAGCGATATGAAGAGCAGAGGAAGGAGACCATAGGGATAAAGAGGAGTAGGGGGAGTGGAAGTGTTGATGATAGAAGAGGATTATATTACATTTCATGCTCTGTAATTAGGTGGCAATGCACCCCACTATTAGGTACAAGTATGATGCACTAAAAAGAAAGAAAGAAATGAAAAGGAAACCGCATCACAAAAATCAGAATTCCTGTCTTCAGAGACATAAACCATTACAAGAGACAACAGTGCACAGAGCTCGCCGGGAAGCTGGTGCATGGAGAGGCCCCCAGGTGCAGGAGAGCAGCCTCTACTTCCCTCTGCACCTGCTCCTGGGCTGACCCTGAGCTCCCTGAGTGCTGAGCGCACCCTGCTGGAACTGGACGCCCCTGCAGGGAGGTTTGTGTCTGGGCTCACACTGAGGTCCCCTCACTGTGTCTCTGGAACAGTAATAGGTGGCTGTGTCCTCGGTGGTCACAGAGCTCAGCTGCAAGGAAACCTGGTTTTTGGAGGTGTCTCTGGAGATGGAGATTCGGCTCTTGAGGGATGGGTTGTAGCCAGTGCTCCCACCACTACTAATGTACCCCATGTACTCCAGCCTCTTCCCTGGAAGCTGACGGATCCAGCTCACAGCATAGCTGGTTATAGAGAATCCAGACACAGCACAAGTGAGGGACAGGGTCTGCGAGGGGTTCACCAGGCCAGGTCCTGACTCCTGCAGCTGCACCTGGGACAGGACACCTGGGGAAAATAGAGTTAGATCCTGTCAGTTACCCACGGTCACAACTTCCCCAAGGATCCATGACTGACACTGGGGACACTCACCTTTGGGAGCTGTCACCAGGCACAGAAGAAGACCCAGAAGCCTCATCTTCTAGACCACACCCTGCTTCAAGAGACCTCAGCCCTGTCTGAGCAGAGAGCTGTGGGACCCAGCAGTCCAAGAAGGGTATTTGAATCCAGAGCTGATGATAAATTTGCATGTGGCTGGCCCTGGTCTATAAATGGGAAGGGCTTATATGGGCCCACTAGTGTCCTCCATGGACCTATGGGACATTTTCACCTCTTTCTTTGGGCCCCTCTCCCTGCCCTTCTTGATGTAGGCACCTGACTGAGAGAGCAGGTGGTCTCTGTGGTCCACACATCCAAGCATACCCACCTTCCTGAGCCGAGACCCACCTTCCTGCAATCTCCCTTGCCCTTCATCAGCCCAGCCCACCTCCACCATCCAAGCAGGGTTTGGGTGTTACCCTCTCTGGGATGACACCAGAACAGACCCTGATTCCTAACCTCCTCCTTCTCCTGTGAGCTCTGTCTCCTCACACAGCAGCCTGCTACACTGTCACCTGGCTGCCCCATGAGTTCCAGGCCTGCCCCCTGCTTCATCTATCCATCTCATGCATGGGCAGTTGCAGAGGACTCAGGTACTGAAAGCTCAGCTGGCCTCAGACTCCTCATTCCTACCCACCTGCCCTGTGTTCTCTGCACCTGGCTCGGATCACCCTACCCAGACAGGCATTGGTAAATGGACCTGGGAGCAGGTGAGTGACAGGTCAAGTCCCTGGATCAGAGAGAGGACTGGGAGGACTCTCCTCCCTTGATTCTCTGCAGAGCAGGCTGAAGCTCATCCTGGTTTGGAGAAGATGGTGTCTGTGTTTGCACCTGGCCTTGCTGTGCCTGCCTCTCCCACCACTTAGTGACTTCTCCAGGGAGAAACTCTTCATAAACC
>PVKS010051353.1:0-11179 GCA_004027875.1 Aplodontia rufa | reverse complement strand
GTAAGCTAATGTTTGTGTGTATGTGCGTGCACATGTGTGTGCTTATATGTAAATGGAAACTATAGAGAATTTTCTGGAAATTTCTGCTAGATTATTTGTTCATGAGAGTTCACAATACTACACACACACACACACACACACACACACACACACACACAAATTAGGAAACCTAGATAAGGAATTAGGCTCTGGAATACAAAACTAGTTAATTCCTGACTCCTGTACTTAAAAAGCAGAGCATCTAACTAGTAGTGAAGGGAGATTCATGAAAAAATATTTATACATTGTCTTCCTAATTAAAGAGGTTTGAGAAAAGTACTAACAAAGCTCAGAGAAAGGAAAAACTAACATTGAGTCAGGGCACTTGGAAAGATTTCCCAGATAGGGTGAGATTTGGATTGAAGTCCACCTTTCTGCCCCAGCACACCACACCACCAATATTGAATGCCTTTGGAGAATTAGTTACTTCACACCCTAAAGAATGTAAAATGCCAAGATTCATATTACAGTGTTACTTAGTTTGGTGACTGTAAAAGGATGCCCAGTTTTGGTGAGCATTGCCAAAAGACAAATGACCGTAGAGAAGTGTCTTTGAAAAATGTATGGTTACTCTGCAGCTACATTTTTAAGGCTTTTTATCTCACCGACTTCTTTCCCACCTTAGCAATTTCTATTGTTTAGAAGTCTATATTGGTGCAAAATTGCACTTACTTTGCCTTCAGAGTCACCGAGCTCTTGAGGCTTCCTTTCCTAATTGACTTTCTATCATTAGCTGGGCCAGTTACAGTGCAGGTGTTTTTAGAAGCTCTTGAAATAGAATATGTCTGGTGCAACATTGCTCTTGTGAATGAGTAGTGCTTTTTATTAGAATGTTTTATTTTCTATTGAAAAAGTCAATAACCTTAGTAGTTATATAGTCATAATGATAAAATTCTAGTTTTAATATCTGTTTATATGAATTTAGACTCACCTGTAAGTTAAATGGAAAGGATAGAACCAACTTTGATTTTCCAAGTGAAGTTTATAAAGATGGAAATGTACCTTAAGTAGACTTAAAAACAGCCCTGAATAAATGAGAAAAAAACCCAACCAGGCAACATTAGTGATTAGCTTTGAGCACTGACTATCTCTTGGAAGAAAATGGAAGGAAGCTGATTATATTTCAAATGACCTACATTGGGCCATCTAATTGCCCAAGGAGTCATGACCCAACTCAGGAAAGTTCATAGTGTCAAAAGAGTTTAATTGCTCATTCTAAATGTATTGACTTATAGTTCACAAATGGCAATGAAGTGGAAAATAAAAAATTAGATGAATATAGTGGCTAAAACCTGATTATTAATTTCAAACTACTAAGTTCCTATAAGCTTCTTTTTTTCTTTTCACTGATTTTATAATGGTTCACAGTTTCCTGCATGGGACTAGTAATTCTGCTTTGCTCACCTAATTTAAGCTTGTACTATTTGACATTTTGGGGTTATCTAATAATGGAGTCAGCCAGGCAATCAGCTATAGTATTATGCATTTCACAAGTGAAAGGAAAAAAAATCTTAAAAGACAGGCTGGCTTGGTTTAATTTCATTGCATATTAGCATTCTACAACAGTAAAATGGTATTAGTAATGGAAAGTAGGTTAAAACATTGCTCCTTTGCTAATAAGAGAAAGTACTTTTTTTCAAAAATGACAATGCTATTAGATGAAATTTCAACACATACAAAATAGCAAAATTCTTTTGTCTTTATGAGTCCCTTGATTTCTGAGTAATAGATTCATTAGGGGATGAAAGAAGCATAAAACGATTATAGATCTTAAAATGACTGATTAGCGAAAGGGTAAATAGCAGCAGGATTAAGTAGGGGAAAGGAGGTGGTACTCTTATTCTCTTTGGAGAGGGAAATGGAAGGGGGGAGTGCATCTCAACATAGTTTAAATGTGTAATAGGGCATGCTCAGAAGGGCTGTGCAGTGGCATTTAATGAAATTCTAAACTCTACCTCCTCTCATTAAGTTGATTCATGGAGTCAGTAACAGGGGAATAACTGGCAAGTGCGGCCTGCTGTGAAAATGGCCGCATGTTCCACGTCCGTCACTTTAACTTCTCAGAAAAGGGCCTGGAAAATGTCTCCTACAGGTCTTTCTCACCTCCATTTGTTCTGTTATTGCTCTGAGCTTCTTTGTCAGCGTAGTGCCTGCTTTCTACCCTCATTATCTGGGTATGTACTACACAAATGTAGCCATTCCCGCTAAAATGGCCAAAATTCTCCCTTTACTTTTTTATCAAGTTTTTTTGGACTCAAAATTTGAGTGTTAAGGCCAATGATACAAGGAAAGACATGATGTCAGCTTTCCTTTGGTAGCATGTGGTAAATTAACGGCAAAGGACAATTTGTAAACTGAAAAAAAATGCATGCCTGTTTAATCTAATATAATTATTACTTGATGAATATGTAAAATAAGAGAATGAATGAAGATTATATTTAGTCTCAGGAGTTAGAAAGTTTCTTTTCCTAACTATCTTTGATTAGTAAACTTAGTTATTTTCATCTAAAGATAAGTAAGTGGTGCCATTCCAGGACATTACACTTATATGGTCAAGATCTTTTCAATTAAATAACCATGAATCCTAATCTCCTCCCTGTTTTCCTGAATCTCGAGATTAAATACTCATTCAGTTAACTGATTTATTTCCCCTCTTCAAGGCTTCATAAAGGAGCTCTCTGAAGAAGAAAATGTAATGACCCAAGGTCCTTATCTAAATGAATATGGGGATTTATTAGATTGAACAGAAAGGCTTGTTGTATAGTCCACTGAGCTATTCTTGTTTGCTGTGGGTGTTCTATATTCCTGTGCTAGCAATAAAGAGAAGAATAACTTTCTTAATATGCTTACACATTGTTTTGGGAATATGGTGCTGACATAATTCATGAACAGCAAAATTCCTTAGGTATAAATATTTATGGGTTTTGTTGAAAATAAGGGATTTGAAAGTGTATCATAGTGGGGAATATAACAGCGCAAAATGGTAGAGATAAATATTTGTCTAAGTTGTTCTCTTGGAGTGTTAGAGGAAAGTTACAAAGCAAAAATCATCCACTTATTGTCAGTGACACTAATAGATACAATGTAGGGAGGAAGTCAAGATCCTTGGATGGATAGCAGGATAGTTTTCCTAACTCAAGCAAAATTATGTTAATTATATATAGCTGTAGTATTCTAAAGCTCAAAAATTCAAATAAAACATTTATATCTCATATATTCTCTGGGTCAAGTATCCAGGAATAGATTAGTGTTATGGTTTGTGCTCATGGTTTCTTATAAAATTGTAGTAAATTTGTCAGTTGGTGTTAGTATTTGAAGATTGCTGAGGATGGAGCATCCCCTTTGAGATGATTTACTGACATAATTGGCAAATTAATGTTCATGGTATCAGAGTGCCATAATCATTTACCATATAGACCCCTTCTTGGGGCTGCTTGAGTGTCCTGCAGACACGGCACCTGGCTTCCCCCAAAGCAAGTAATCTAAGAAGACAGCAAACTAGATATCAGAAAGTCTAAGTCTTATTTTTGAAGTTGTATACTTCTCAATCTGCCAGAATGGCAAAAATGAAGAAAATAAGCAATAATAGATGCTGGAGGGGCTGTGGAGAGATAGGGACACTAGCACACTGTTGCTGGAGATGCAGACTGGTACAGCCCCTCTGGAAAGCAGTGTGGAGAATCCTCAAAAAACTAGGGATGAGCCCACCATATGACCCTGTTATTCCACTCCTGGGTATCTTTCCAGAGGATTTATAATCAGCACATTATAGTGACACAGCAATATCTATGTTCATAGCAGCTCAATTTACTATTGCTAGATTATGGAAACAACCAAGATGTTCCTCACTGGATGAATGGATCCAAAAACTGTGGTACATACATACCATGGAATTTTACACAGCAATTAGAAACAATGATATTGCAGCCTTTGAAGGCAAATGGATGGCTATGGAAGAAATTATGCTTAGTAAAAGCAGCTTAACCCAAAGAACCAAGGGTCGAATGTCTCCACTCATCTGTGGAGGCTGGAACTAGACCCTGGCTATTCAGAAAGGTGGTCTATCACATGTGTTAAATCCAGATAAGGTGTAATGTTATACAGCCTAATACTTTTCTAGAGATATTGTGGGTAAGGGAAGGGAGGGATACGGGTGGGAAATTGGGGGGGGCACTACTGGGGGTAAATCTAATAATATCCAGAAACTATACATATTTTATATTATTTTGTTAAAAATTTGTATGGTTGTTCAAAAATAAAAATTAAAATAAAAAAAGATTTTATGAAAAAAAAAAAGATTAAGGAGTTGGGCTGGAGTGGTGGCTCGGCAGTTACAGCGCTTGCCCAGTATGAGCAAGTACATGGGTTTAAATCCCAACACCCACGAACACAACGAAGTGTCAGAGCAATGAAGGCCATGTGAAAAACTCAATAAAAATTGATTCTCTCTGTCTCTGTCTCTCCTACTATCCTTCTCTCTATAAAAAAAAAATAAAGAGTTGCCTACTGGTGTGTCAAAGGGTAAGTCTTTGCCATGATGAGCAAACAGAAGAGAAAAATGTAACTTTCTGCAAATAATTCTGCATGTATCTAAATATTAAATACTTCTCTTTCTGTGTTACCATATAAACTTACCTTCACATTAACTACTCAAGGGAAAATCAGTGGCATGGATAATTCAAAATCAATTAAAAGTACATTATATATTGGGGTGTGGGCGGGGAGTAATTGCCAATTTAATTATGTCTGACCAAATTGCAATTAGTTTGTGTTCCCTGAGATCACACCTGTTAAAAGAGATGGCCCAAATGAGCCAGTCAAGATATGGGAAGACTTAATTTTCAAAGTTTCTTTAGAAAATCTATGAAGATTTTAATTCCTGTATAGAAGTCAACATTACAACCTTTGTGATTGCAATTAAGTTTTAGGTAGAATTTGAATCAACCTTCATTTCTTATCTTTATTCCTTTCCACTAATGATGATAGTTGATTTCAGCTTAGATTAGTATTGAGTCATATTGCTGAAATATTAGAAAAAGAAACTTATAAACTTATAAATTTTAAAAAGAAAGAGACAGCTATGGGCAAAATATGAGTAAAGGCTTTGGAATTGACAGCCCTGGAGAGACATAGGAAACTGTGCCTCTTAGGAGTGAGGGAACTAAGCCATATCAAGGGATCTGCTGATTTGCTCTTTGTTTCAATATGTGCTTTGGGGGAGCAGTTAGAATATTGCAGTTATAAGTGCAGAAAAGTATTGTGCATTAAATGGATTCATTCATTAATTTCACTCATTCATTACTTATGGGGCATCTACTGTGTGTCAAATGGCTATCAGTAATATATTATTTTTTGGTTCTTGCAATTATATTAACTACAACCAAATGAAATCAATTTATAAAATCATCTTCTTATTGGAAAAGTGAAGATTAGATGACAAATAAATATTAATTTTACATTGCCACTCACTAAGTACCAATCAGGATACGTACACTAGCAGTATTCTCTGTATGAGAATTGTCTTTATTTTGTTTTTGTGAAAATGAAATGTATTTATGAGTCTTTCACCTTAGCACAAGGATTCTGTTCCTCCAATTCTATTTTTCCTATCAGATCTTCCATGTGAGATATTCTACCTAGAGGTTTTCAGGCACCATTTATAGAGTGGGTAATTTTGAGTAAATGCTTCCTCTACAAAAATATTTTTTTCTTTCTCCTACCTTTTCAGTTTACTTCCAAATGTAAGGAAATATTATTCTGAAATCACAACTTAAAATATTAGGAACATTCTGTGTGAACCCAAGCTGAGTACAAAGAGATTTCAGGCTGTCTGGTAAAACTAAAACTGAGTGTTCACAAACTGACTGGCGGTGTGGAGGCTAATGCTAGAACCCTGATTAGGAACCAGCTCTTTTTCTTTTTCTTCTATCTTTTTAAAAAATACCTCAGAAATGAAAACAAAATACCTACTTTTAAAAGTAAGACTTCTTTTTTCATTCTGTTGCAGGTGCTTACTGGTAGATACTAAACCTACTTTCCCTTATCTTTCCCTGTCTTTGTACATTCTCATACAATGGAAAAAAGAAAATTTACAATTTAATAAATTTTATTAATCTATTTTTCCTTCTTTTTGAGTACATGCAATAAAGAATTTACCTTGGATATTGTATTAGTTTTGAAGCTATTTAAATGAAGAAAATATTTTAATGATTTAAAGTAGGTTGTTATTATATTTTTAAGATGCTTGTACCCTATGTTAAATGCTTAAAACTAATTACTATACAACTGGTCAGTAGATAACATGTCTTATGATTTAGGGAGAATTAGGCTCATCTGGGGGAAGAGAATTAGATTATTTGATGGAAATTTTAGGATTATTGTGTTTGCAGGTTCTTTTCCTACTCAGTGCCATTTGAAATCAACAAAATATTCTAGGAGCAGGAAGAAAATCTTTTAAATGACCGATGAATGAACAAAGTGAACTCATGCTTTAAAAGTATCTTCTCCCACTAGGCGTGCCAATGCACATTGTAATCCGAGTGATTTAGGAGGCTGATGGAGGAGGATCACAAGACTGTGAACTATCTAGAGAACTTAGCAGGACTTGGTCTCAAAATAAAATTTAAAAAAGTAAAAAGAGCTTGGATCATAGCTCAGTGGTAGAATATTCCTGAGTTCAATGTCCAGTACCACATTCCCTCTGAGTAGGTCTAGGGTCTTGGCTTTTACCAGTGTTGAGAGATGGGAAGGTGTGGTGTGCACGCTGTCATCGGAGATTTTCATGGAAAGGGGAAGAGATTTCAGGAATCAGGGTACACCTCTTTGATCACTAATTTGTGCATGGTTGTAGCTGTTGTGGAACCAATGGGTGTGTCTTTTATCATTACATTGAGATCATAGTAATTACAAAGTTATCTGGAGTGTCAACTTTGCATCCAGGTGATCTGGAGTCCCACTTTGTGGTTGGGAGTGTGTGATAACTGAGCAGTTGTCTACTGCTTGTAGTTATCAGCTTAAACTTGCAAGTAATTGGGACAGCTGACAGAACTATATGTTATCAGTAATTTTGAGGTTCAGGCTGATGACACATAATATTTCCTACAATTTGTAAGCACATTGTGAGTCATGAAAAACTGGGGGAAGAGAATTTCTAATTTTATATTTGTACTCAGTTTAATCAATTTCCAAGTTAATTTCTAGTTTCTTGGGAGGTCAATAAACTATTGGTTTGGGGAAATATAAAAAAATAGCCATAGAAAGAGTCATCTTTTATTTTCTCCAAGATGACTTATACCTAGTGATAAATTAATGTATAAGAAAAATTTTATTGACTGATTTGAGGAACACATCAGACCTTTTAAATGGTTAATAATGTCTCAGATGAGTTGCAGTTTGAAGTCATGAATACAACAAATGTGAGAAGCGAGATAATGCCTTCTCTTCAGTGGTCATAGTTTTCTGATAATTGCTGGACCCTTAAGTTATCTGAAATATAAATATGTTTTTGCTTTAAAAAAATTCACTAACCTGTTGTGTTAGTCAGTTTTTCATCTCTCAAACAAGATACTAAAGAAAAATAATTTAGAGGAAGAAAGATCTATTTTGGTTCATGGTTTTCAAAAGTTTTATTTCATGGGCATTCATGGGCAGCTAATTTCATTGCTTTGGGCTTGAGGTGGGAAGGACATAATGGCAGTCAGGCATAGCAGAGGAAAGTTACAGTCAGAAAAGTGTGGGGTGACGTGTGGGAACGGTGATACCCTCTCCAGGACACAACCTCAGTGACCTAGTTCCCCCAAGTAGGCCCCACTGTATGCAGCTCCAACCACCACCCAATAATTTTATCAAACATGAATACCTCAATGGATTAAACCATTGACAAGGTTAGTAACCTCGTGATCTAATCACTCCCCCAAATTCTCCCCCCCTCCCCACCCCATGAACATTGTTTTGTTGGATACAAGTCTTCAGCACATGTCTTTGGGAACCACTTCATATGCAAACACAACACCTATTCTATTTCCTGGAAGAATGAAGCTAGAAAATTCCTCTCCATTTTGTTTAGTCACCTACATGCACCATTTTGTTTTTTATTATTTATAAAGAGAGAGAGAGAGGGATAGCAAATGATTGAGAAAGAATCAATTATATTTAGTTTTCAATCTGGTTTTCATTGCTCAAACACTTTGTTGTGTATGAGTTACTAGAGTCCTTGTGTATGACCAGGAAGCATCATAATTGCTGAGCCACAGCTCCAGCCCCACATGCTCTATTTTAAAACAGAAGACAGAAACTATATTGCAAAAATACCAAAACGGGTGAAAAAGAAACCTAGCTGAGTTTGCACTTTGCCAAATAGCCAATTTGTTATTTTTTCACTGTGACTAAACAAGTTCAATCTTTGCAAAATCAGTCCTTTCTTTGCCTATAAGGCTCACATCATGTGCTCCTGCTACACTGGCTTCCTTTCTGTCATCCATCTGTACCAGGCATATTCCCATCTTGGCGTCTTTGCACTTGCTATTTCCATTAGTAGCTTTCACCAAAAATCTTCTTGGTTAACTCTTTTGCATCCATCAGTATCTTTTTCCAATGCCAATATATCTTCAAGAACTTCCTTGACTTTCCCATTTTTAAATTTTACACTCTCCCAGAACTCCTTACACCATCTGTTCTTTAATTTTCTCCATTTCACTTATTCCCATCTCTTGTAATGTATATTTTGCTTATTCAGTTACAGTTTTCTTCTTTCACTACAATATAAGCTGCATGAGGAAAAATAATCTTTATCTGTTTGGTCATCAGCATATTCCTAGGATTTAGAGTGAGCTTATCATATAATAAGTACCTGAATGTATTTGTCTAATCAACAACTATAAAATTGCTGATATATAAAATTTAGAACTTCTTAAAGACAACAAATATAATAATTTCTGTTTAAAGCACATGAGTCAAAAATACTTGTTATGGGTAATTTAACTTAGGTATATGCAATGATGTTCTAGAGTAGGCAAGCAACTCCTTTTCTCTGACATATTAGGGAAACCCATTTTCAAGTGTAAATAAGGAAAACATAAATCTAGTCTACTTTTTAATTTGCTATTTCATAAATTGTTTAGGTTCTTCATTAGTTTTTGTTAAGCTTTGATACTGTGTATTGGTCTGTTGTATTCCTATTTTTAGCTTGGGCTGTATTTTTACTTCCTCATATTAGGACATATGAGAATATGTGATGTTTATTGCAGAGAATTATCATTCTCTGTCCACCATCCTCTTCCCCTCTCTCCTTTGTTTCTTTGAGAATCTTCATTGGCTAGGTAAGGTTTATTCAGTATTAAGACTAAGGAAATTCCCAGTCCTCTATGAAAATTCTCAGGTTTGAATTTTGAAATGCCTGTCTTAACTCACCCACATCATGACCTGCATCACTCATAGCTTGGAGCTCTCAATCTCCTTTAATGAGCCCTTTCACCTTACTTTCCATACGTACTTCAGACTAGTTCAGGATTTACTCAGTCTCCAATCTTGGCTCTCTTTAGGTGTTGCAGTTTAGATATCAGATTTCCTCAAAAGCTCATGTGTGAGACAATGCAAGAAAGTTTAGAATGGATATGATTGGGTTATGAGAGTCTTAATCAGTGCATTAATTCACTGGTAATTGTAAACAGGCACTGTGTGGCTGGAGGAAAGGGGTGTAACTCTTGGGTATATATTTTGTCCTTGATAAGCAGAGATGTCTCTCTCTCTCTCTCTCTCTCTCTCTCTCTCTCTCTCTTTGTTTCCTGGTATTATGTCCTGAGCTGCTTTTCTCTGCCATACTTTTGACCATGATATACAGCCTTTCTTCCAACTCAGAGCAATGGAGCTGGCCATTTATGGACTGAGACCTCTGAAACTGTGAGTGCCAAATAAACATTTCCTCCACTAATTGTTCTTGTCAGGTCTTTTGGTTGCAGTGATATAAAACTGACTAAAACAGTAGACTATTGATTTAACTATGTATCCTGTGAGAATTTCTCTTCTCTTCTTTCCTTCAACATTTCAAAGATGATTTTCAAGGTAGAACCTGCTGACTAGAACCACTTTCCAGGATGTTTCTACCAGAAAAGGTCTTACATGAGTAGCTCTTCTACTTGGATTATTCAGTGTTTGTAAGTGAGAATTGAATCTTCTTTTCCTAAAATTTTTCAATGATTGGATTTAAGTACAAAATCTTAATTGATATTATTTCTATATTTCCATTTATGCCTGTTTTCATACATATAATTAAATTACAAAAATGTAAGGTCATCTGTGACTTCTGAGAGGTGAGACACATTTATCTCAGCCATTACATGTATTTTGATGGGTCTGTGTATTCTTTATTCAGATCTAAAACTTTTATGTGTAACCTTCTATTCACTCTTCATGCTGCTTTCTGTTCAATTGCCTTTGAGGCATACTAACGTGACAGGAAGGTTCTCTAAATTCCAAGCTTTCTGGTAACAAGAGAGCTGATTTTGTGCTGTGTATGATCTGAAAACCTGTCATTATTATCATAGTCCTTGAACTCAATGATTCTTTTATCAGCCCACATACTTTCTGCCTCAGGTTTCTCAGATTTATGATTTAACTATTCATTGCTAACTATTTAAAAGACCACTTAACCATACAGTCATTTTGTATGTAGTATCCAGTAGTTACTCACTATAGATCATTCAGGAAAACTGCCTGAATGTGCAGAAGTTGATCAGAGAAGTCTGATGTTGAACCAACTACACATAGGTTCTTTCATTAAGCATTCTAAAGTTGTTGATGAGAATAAAATTGATTGCTATGCAAGAGACATAATTTTTTTATTAGAACTATATAGAGATACAGTTGAGGGGGAAACATTATCAAACCATCAGTAACCAATGTATATATACTTTGTTATCCAGGGGTAATGCCAAAACATGGATGACCACCTTGGGTTTCACCTGTTACAGTTTCCCCCAGAAGAACTCATGCATTAAATGGGTATCTCGCGGAGGAATGACATTGGCTTCTGGGATGGTACCCCCATATTCCCACTCTCCAGTCTCCTATAAGTTCTTCATACACCCTCCCCCCTAAACATCCCCCTTCCTACGCCTCCAAGTATCCTAGGGAGTCATCCCCC
>PVKS010051352.1:0-11171 GCA_004027875.1 Aplodontia rufa | reverse complement strand
AGTTATGGTGATAAAGGTGATACCTTTTGTGGTTTCTGTCACTCTTGGACTTCACATATTTGGTGCATGTCATAGGGTGTGCACTTACAGTAAACAAATATTTTAATTTTAAAGTATGTTTGTTTTCTGTGCCTTTTGCTAAATAAGGGTTAAAGGCCTCTAAATCTAAAATAGGGTTACCTGACGTTGATACTACAGCTTAAGCATCCCTGATCCAAAAATCTGAAATGCTCCACAGTACAAGACTTCTTTGGCTGCAGATACGATGCCACAAATAGAAAAATCCCACACCTGACCTCATGTGATGAGTCATAGACAAAACACAGGAGATTTAAATGTGCAAGTCATAAGTGAATTTTATGTTCAGTTTCCAGTTCCTTCCCTAAGGCTTTTATTATATACAAGTATTCAAGAATCAAAAATATAGGATCTGGAACAGTTGCTCAGTGGTTACTGCACTTGCCTCACACGGATTCATACCTCTGCACCACATATACAGTGAAGTGTTGGAGCAATGAAAGCCACAGGAAAAACTAAATAAAATCGATTGTTATTTTCTGTCCTCTCACTGTTCCTTTTTCCTCTCAAACAAACAAAACAAAAAAAACCCCCAAAATATCCAAAATCTGAAATACTTCTGGTCACACGAATTTCAGATAAGAGATTCTCAGCCTGTGTTGACATTTTGAGCAGGATGATTCTTTGTCACAAGTGTAAATATTAGTGCATTGAATTTTTTTGCAGCATCCTTAGCTTAACTCTTGATATCTAGATTCCAGCAGCAACCCTTACATGTGATAATGAAAAATGCGTCCTGACATTGCCAAATGTACCCTGGGGAGCAAAACTCCCCTGGTTGAGAACCACCGATAAATCTCATCTGATCACAAACCTTTTATTGTTTGAAATACTGAGATAGATTTTTCCCACTTATGGTGGGAAATTGCTAAAGAGCATGGAGTTGAAATTTACAGATAATCCTCCACATTTATTTTTATTTATCATTTGAGCCAAATAAACCTTTCTATATTATTACAAAGAATGTTACTGAGTTTTCTGGATTTTTTTCCCTAGTGTACTCTCTGTTAGTGTTAATGAAGAGTAAAATGGCAAAAATATAGCATACTAAACCAAGATCCATAAGTTGAATAATTGAATAATTGAGCATTAACTTATACTCACTTATGAATGGAACAGACTTGACATTTACTGAAGACACTGAAGTGTCTTTTTTTGGGCCAAAGTGATAAGTCTGATGTATCTAACAAATAGTTGTGATAAAATATGAATATTACTTTATTGATAAAACTGAAATGCCCATAAGTATATGGAAAAGTTTGTGTGAAATATTGAAAGAATGTCTGGGTATTAGGTACATCATTAGGAAATGCCCAAAATTTGCATTGTCAGCTAATCTTGAATTTTTAGTGAAACATTAACAATAAGATGATATGTGCTGATTTACATGTCTCTCTTCTTTGTATAGTTGATCAGATGTTTTGGGAAGTTATGCAGTTGAGAAAAGAGATGTCATTGGCAAAGCTGGGATATTTCAAAGAGGAACTCTGATGTTCTGCGTGGGACCATGCATGAACCTCCCTGAATAACTGAAAAAATGGCTGAATATTTTTATGATCACTTGATATTTATTTCTAAGGAGTGGGCCCAAGACTTTTTCTCCCTTTTGCAAATTACACTAAGAAGTACTATGATTTCATTTTAACTTACCTATGCTGTTTTTGCTTATTCTTTAGTTGAACACACTATAAAGAATTGCAGGTGTACTAGTGATTGTAATTTATAGTTGCAAAAAAACCCACTTAATAAATAAATATTAGATTGAAGTTTTGTGTTTCTCTTCTAGCTCTTAACAGGGCATTTAAAGTCAGCAGAAGGTATTAAGTAGTTTTCACAATGCACAGCAACTTGTGAGAAGCAAGGAAGAAGAATTAAGTGGATAGAACTCACCTCTATTTTGTCTGTCTTATATATTAGACTTCAAACAAGATTTTATTTGAAGGAAGGCTTTTGCTGAAAAGTTTAAAAGTTATCATTCTTATCATTCTTCTCTCCATAACTTAAAGACTGCATTATGATGATTTGTTAAATAATGGAGGGAAGTCACATTTTTTCCCCAGGGATGCACTCTTAGCATCATGATGTAGTATGTTCATATTTGATGTATGTTAAGCACTGGGATGGCATTCGAGGGCTATCAGCATAATAAAGGAGTCTGTGATCAAGGAGGTTTGAGGGGGTGTGGGTTCAAAGAACAGTATATGCAAAGTATATGCTGATCATACAGTCACTTGATCTGTGTTGTTAAATTGTAAAACTGACTGATTCACGTGAGAAACTACTGAAATTACTTGTAAAGGAAAGAAATTCATGATGAAGATAGAGTAAATATAGAAGAGCAAAAAGGAGAAATGAAAAACCATTCTTTCCACTTTTAATATTTTTAGGTAGTAGCCTTTTAGGTTTCAGATATTTTCTAGCTATATATGAGTATTTCTGAAATGAAAAGTAGATTTTCGTGCTTTTTTAACTTAAATATTTTTTTCCTGTCAGTCCACACATCTTAGTCACTGTTTTTTGATCATAGAATTTTAGCATAATTTATCATAGTTGGAAATTAGGTTATTTTCTGCCATGATGCTGTGATGAGTTTCCATACATATACCTCTTCAAACATTATTGAATTATTTTCTTCACATACATGTTTAGAAGTAAAATAATTGGTTCAAGGCATGTATCTATTTTAAATGTTTGAGTTGCGTGGCTAGGAAAGTTGAACCAATTTATATTCACAGCAGCAATGTATAAGATGATTTGTTTTCTGAAGATGGCATTTTTTTCAGGCCTGTTGAGAGGTTTGATCAATCTTAGCTGTAGAAGACTCAGTTGCCAGACTGGACTGGAGTCCACACAAAAGGACATTTGAAGATGGTATGGTAGGAACTAATACTGTATCTGGCTCAAAAATCTGAAATTAAACATGAAAAGAACTTTGAACCTAGAATTTTATGTCCAGGTAAATGGTTATTTTAATATGAGAACATAATAAAAATATTCTCATCCAAGGCTTCAGAAAATTTCCCATAAAACAATATACACACTTAACGAGAAAGTACATAAATGAAAAGAGAAATAAATTCAGGAGATGTTAAGATTTGGAAGGAAGAGTGGGGCTGTGGGGTGCATGAAGATCAGTTGTAGAACATTTGCCTACCACACACTGGGTCTTGGGTTCATCCCCAGCACCCAAGGAAAAAAGAATAGAAAGATCAGATACTTAGGGATAGTGTGTTGATAACTTAAAACTTTTTAAAGAGTAAAAAGTAAGGCTAAAGAAAAAGAATAGAAAGGGTATCCATGATTATCCAGAACAAAAATTGTGGATAATGAGAGTGGACAGAGAATCTGAGAATACTTTAAATTTATTAGAGGGAAACTAGAGATATCAAAAGTGAGGTGGAGGGCTGGAAAGGTAGCTCAATGGTACCTTGTGTATGGCAGGTGTTTACCTGCCATACACAAGGACCTGGGTTTGATCCCCAGCACCACATATACAACTAAGTAGAGGAAAGACAAAAACCAGATGAAAAAAATAAGTAAATAAACTCTGTCTCTGTCTTTAAAAGGGGGGAGGGGGCTGAGGATGTAGCTCCTGGTTAAGCACCCTGGGGTTTAATCCCCAGTTAAAAAAACAAGCAAACAAAAAAAGTGAGGTAGGAAGAAAAAAAAAAAAGAACAACCAAGTAGAGAAAAATTGTGATGTGGAAATAAAAAATTAATATGGCATAAGATGATGAGATAAGTTTACCAGTTTATTTTATAAAAAGATAGATTGAATTCAAATGTATGATATTATCCCAGAGCATGAAGACATGGAAAGATTTAAAGAATGGATAAAAGGAAGTACCGGAAGAAAACCAATGTGGCTAAACTATTAGCAGACCAAATACATATTAAGACAAAAAGCATTACCAGGGATAAAAGTGGGTATTATATAATGATATAAATTGAATTCATGAAGAAGACAGTAAAAAAAAAAATAGAAGTAAATAATGGAAATGCTAGAAATAAATTTTAAAATTCTCAGGGCTGAATAATAATGATATAAACATAGGATGCGCAGAAATTACACTTTTAAGGGGGAAAATTTTACAGCTTTAAATACTTATTTTGAAAATAAGTGAACTGTTCAATGGAAGAAGTTATAGAAGAGCAGTAAGATGAAGTAAAGGAAGGAGATCAGAGCAGAAATAGAAAACAGCAAAGCTATTCATTGATTCTTAGAAAAGATTAGCAAAACACAAAAATTTCTGGCAAGTTTATCCTGGAGGAAAACAATGCATATCTAATCAGTATTGGGATAGCAATAGCTATGTAATTATAGACTGCAGATATTAAACAGATAACAGGGAGATCTGAACATGCCAGTAAACTTGAAAACTGAAGCAAAGTGGGAAAAAAATCCTAGGAAAAAGAAGTTTTGATTAAGAAGAAATCAGAAGCCTGAGCAGTGCTTTTATTATCAAAGGAAATAAAATTTTTTCCCACAAAGAAAATTTTAGGCCCAGGTAGTTTTACTGAACTTTAAAGAATGGATTATTCTAATATAAATTCTTCCAGAGAATATAGTAAGATGTCTTCTACATCAAAACCAATATAACCTTAACAGTAAAACAGATATGATGCAAGAAAGGAAAATTATGGGTCCATTTTAGATATGCAAAAGTAGATTCAATCTAGCACACTGACCAAGTGTCATTTATCCCAAGGATGTAATGGGTGATATATTAGAAAACTGATAAAAATCTCATTCACTGCATTTGTAGAATAAAGGTGAAAAAAATTTGATCAGTAGTTGCAGAGAAGTATCTGATAAAATCAATTACCCTTAATAACTCAGCCATCTATAAGTGGAAGAATACTTTTCAGCATGTTAAAGATATCTGCAAAAACCCTATAATAAACACTGTTGTGCGGAGAAGGTGCTGGAAGCATTCTCTTTTTTAAAAATCAAAAATAGAAGGTAATTATTATCCTCACTTTTTATTTATCATTGTAATAGAAGTGTTAGCCACTGCAGTAAGATGAGAAAAATAATAGTAATTAGAAAGAACAGAGTACAACCATAATTTTCTGCAAATGATGTGATGGTCTACATAGCAAAGTAAAAAAGTATTGCATCAGATTATCAGGCATTAATTGGAGAGTTTAGTAAGATAGCTAAATATAAGATTGATGTATAATTATGAATTACACTTTTATACTACAGCCACAGAAAGTTGGAAAACAATTTTTTAATGATGCCAAAGAATTGCAAAAAGAATTTTAAAGTGCCTGATAATACATGTAACCAAATATATGCCAGATTTGGTTGCAGAAAGCTAATGAAACTTCACTGAAAGATAGGATTAGAATGATGCTATGGTCATGAGAAAAGATATATGTTTAGAGGATTAGAGTGATATGACAAATTGTCAGTTCCATCCAAATAGATCTATGTAGAAATTTAATACATCTTCAAACTAAATTCTGACATTCTCCTAAAATGGACAAACTGATTTTAAATTTATTTGACAAAAGGTGAAAAATGAGCAAGGTACTAATGAGAAAGGAGGGAGAACTTACTCTACTAGAAGGACTTTTAAATGAGGCTGAAGTATTGGAGTGTTTTATTAGTGCAGAAATACACAAAATTGCTTTAAGGTAGACTCACGTGAGTATAAGTTTCATACTGACAGAAGGCTTGGTAGATTAATAGTAGAAAAGGCTTTGTGAAATGGAAACAACCAAAAAAAAATGAAAATAGGAAATCCAATCTCTTCCTCACACTGTATACAAGAAAATCCTGTTTTATTTGTCTGTTTTTGGTGGTACTGGGGATTGAACTCAGGGCCTTGCACATACAATGCAATACTCTACTACCAAGCCACACCTCCAGCCCATCAACTGTTTAAGTGCTGTTAAGCTTTAGAACTTTCAATATAGAAAACATTGAATATGCAAAGGTATTTATAACACAACCAACAGTAGATTAGAATCAAGAATGTGTACAGAAGTTCTACAAATGGACAAGAATAGGAAAATGGGCAAAAGACAAGCAGGCCTCACAGAATTAGAAGTATACAAGGGCTAATTAACATTAGATTTTTTTCATCTCTGTTAGGGAAATATGGAAACCACAATGACATGTTTTAAGTTTATTCAACTGGCAAAAATTCAGAAACCCAAAAAAGTCAAGTCTTGAAAATTTCAATCAATAGGATCACTCAGTTATTGCTGATGGGAGGGTGAATAGGTATATTCATTTTGAAAAACCATGCATTTGAGAAGTTGAACATCTGTGTACCCATGGGTCAGCAAATCCAATTTTAGGTATATATTCAAAAGAATACACATGTAAGAACATTCAAGAAAAATAATCCAAATGTCCATCTATAGGAGGATATGGTGTGTTCACATAATAGACCTGCATGGCAGCAAAATGAATGGACTCAGGTGCTTGGAGCACAGTAACTTAACAGAACAAAAAAAGGCCACTCCCAGAAAGCTACATGTAGCATAATACCTCTCTCATAAAGGTCAAAACCTACTAAAACTGAACAGCTTTTTAGACATAAATGTTTTGTATATAGGATAAAACTTAAAATGCAAGGTAGTAACAAAGTTCTGGGTAGTGGTCTGGGCATGTGGGCCAGACAGAGAGGTAGGGGAAAGAAGAAATATATGAGTAAGTCACTATAAATGTACTAGTCCCTGGGTTGGGTTGTGGGTTCAAGAATGTTCATTTATCATTAAAAGTAAATATATGAATGAATAAGATATTTTATACTGTTAAGAACCAAGGACTATGATTAGCCCATTATGCACCTGCATTCCAAAACAAAAAAGAGATGGGAGGACTGTTTATGAATTGAATTTCAGAGACAAGAAAGAAATCAGATCTTAATCTTAGGCTTTTGGCTTGAGCTATTGCTGTAGTTTATGTAGATGGAGAAATCTATGGTTTGGATGAATTTGATATGTGTGAGACAGACAAGAATTCAGCGTTTGACACAGTGTGACAGGCCCATTATGCATCAAAGTGGGGTTGTTATGCAGGTATTGGATACAAGGGTCTAAATTCAATGACAAGTCAGGCCAGGAGATAAATCTGGGAGTAGTTAGCTAAAGGAGCAGAGGAGCCATAGGGGATACATTGGAGACAGAAGTACAACGAACCCCGTTACTATGTCAGAGGAGAGGAAGCCCTCAAAGACACGTGAGGAGCTATTTGGAATAGCACTACAAAAGAGAAGAATTTCCCTGTTGGTTAATTTATGCTTAGGAGAGTATTTCTAGACAGAATTTAATTTGCAAGATTACCAATTCTAGAAAAGAAAGACTTTTGGACAAGTGATAATTAAAAACAGGGTTAGATATGGGGAGGAATCTGACCTACTAGGGGTCTAAATTGGGGTGGGCATCTCTCAGGAGACTTACATTCTGGCCCAGGTGAGGCTCCCCTCCCCCCAAAAGGAGGTCAGGCCGGTCACCACTTCTCTCTGGCCTCAGTAAAGACTGAATCAAGTGCTCTCCATGGACTCTCCCTACTCTAGGACAATCATAGTCTTTGACTGACCATCTGCATTGGAAGAAATACATTAGTTTTTTAAACATTGGGTCTTAGACCTTAAGAACTGAACTTGCAACCACCTACAGACCCACTGACTACCATTGCCACTGAACAAATCCCATATGTTCTTGTTTTGAGCATCCGGAGTCTAAAACAGATCTGCTTTTATTCAGAGGCTTTTGTTTTCAAAGGCCTTCTTTATAGCATTTTCCTCTAGCTGTGCAGGGTTTTTTTTCCCATAAGATGGACAAGAATCCAAAGCACTATGAATTTGTATTTGTGTTTAACTTTTGTGCTAGAAAATAATTCATTTTCTTCATGGAATGCAGCACAATTACCATCTCAACAACCAAGTTTCTTATCTTTGAAAGGTAAACAAATACTAGTGTATGCAGTTTTTGCCCAGGCCTTCCAGAAAAAAGTTTTCCTCACTAAATTTATTCATTCACACACAGTTGAGTCTTCAAGGTGCTGGGTGCCATTCTAGGTGGGGATACAGTATTGAACAAGACAGGTGAGATGCCAGGGCTTATGGAGGGCTACCTGGTGAGAAACCTACAACAACCTTTAAAGGATGGAAGAAGTTCTCTAAAGTTATTTAAAATTGGGTCGAGGGCTAGAGAGGTTTGGGTGGTCAAGAAAGGTGGAATTTTAGGAGGTGACTTTTGAAACTGGGCTCCAAGAAGCTGGGCTAAGTCGTGTGAGGGAAGAGAATAAGAACATTCTGAAACTGGTATAAAGTTATTATGGAAGAAACATACTTGGCATATTTAAAAAGTGGGAAAGAGACCTGGAGTGCAGTCGGTGGTAAAAGAGTGGTCTGAGAAAGTTGGATAGGTAGGGATCAGACCAGGTAGATCTTTTTAAGCCGTGGTTGGGAATTTGGAGTAGTTTGTGATAGCTCGGGTCACAGTTCTGCACTTTGTTGGCTCTTCCAAAGCTCTGTTCAGAGCTTTGCCTGAGCTCCCCTTCTTATTATCTAAATGTTCTTTAGATCATCCCATCTAGGTCCATTGTTCTAAAAACTATATAACAATTGATCATAACTCTACATCTCCAATGACATCATCCCTTACTCAGTTCCAAAATTTTGTGTCTACTTGCCAAATGAGCCTCTCCACTTAAATTTCTAATAGGTATCACAAATCTCAACATGGCCAAATTCTCACCTAGTCACATAAGCAAAGTTTTGTCTTATTCTTGTTCCTCCATTTCTGACATCACTAACCTCAATTCCACCCATCAGCAAATTCACCAACTTTCTCCAGAATATATCTAAAGTCCATTCACTTCCCTCCACATCCACTACCAGTCAACCCAGTCTTTCACTAGGATTCCTACAATAATTTCTCATCTAGGGTCCTTAGATCCACTTCTGCCTTCCCATAATCCCTGATGCAGCAGCCAAAGTGGTCATTTTTTTTAAATCAGATAATATCATTTCCCTGCTTAAAAATCTTTAGTGACTTCCCATCACACTTAAGAAAAAAAAAATCCAAGGGTTGGAGCAGTAGCACAGCTATAGAGCACTTGCTTGGCATGCACAAGGACTCACCCTAGCATCACCTACACAACTAAGAGTCAGAAAAACAAAACAACAACAGATGAAAAAGTAAATAAGATTCATTCTCTCTCTTTAAAAAATTTCCAAAAAACAAAAAAATCTTGGTCAAGTTTTTACAGTGGTAGTTAATAGAGAAATAACATTAAAAATAATTTTAACAATTCATGAATATATTTTAAACACTGCAGAAGAGGATAAAACTTGCCAACATTTAAAAAGACTAGAGGGAGCTGGAGCTGTGGCTCTGTGGTTACAGCGTTTGCCCGGCATGTGCAAGTACATGGGTTCAAACCCCAGCGACCCACGTACACAGCTAAGTGTTGGGGCAAAGAAGGCTATGTAAAAAACTCAATAAAAATTGATTGTCTCTGTCTTTCTCTCTCTGTCCTCTCTTAAAAAAAGAAAAGACTAGAAACCTTCCTAAAGACAGCCTTTTAATAAAGGAAGTTGATACACAGTCTACCTTCAAAGACTGTGGTTCTTAGACTCAGAAAGTCAAGAGTCAAATGTTTTATGTTATATGAGGAAGTTAGAAGTAAGGAATAAAAAATAAGAGAGAATTGTATCTGTTTTTCCATCAGTTTTTATAGGTAGCTATACCTGTCAGCTGGGCATGTCCTCTCTGGTTTGCTCCGTGCCTTGCCACCTCTGATTGATGGTCTCCCTGACACCAAGGCTCCAGATCAGTGGTCCATTATCAAAATGCTTGCATGGTTAGTTTGTTTATTTTGAACCATTTTACTTGCTTACTTGCCTGGCCCCAGAAGTGTTTTAGGTGGGACTCCTATTCTAACCTCAGCTTCTCAACTTATTAAATGGAATCTAATTTTCTCTCTGATGTTTCTTATCACTCATTACTAGCTTCTGAGAACTTGAAGTCTCTGGGTAGACTATTGAACAGGATCCAGAATTAGCATTTGGCAGTAGATTATAGTGTGATGACTTCTAGTAGATTTCTGAAAGTGTGGCTGGGAGCTTCCCTTGGAGTCTTAGATTTAGCCAGAAGCTGCGCGTTTTCAGCATGTTAATTCATATTTTGCATGAAGACACAGATCCTTCATAACTTCACTTTGACTGTGTCTCCCCAGTCAGCCAATTCTTGGCCTACACTGTGTTACTATAAGCTTTATTACTGCCTACCTGGATTCTTCTCCTGACCTTAACTGGTCTAGTTTGTGGCAGCCAACACATTCTAACACAGCTTTTTCTCCAAGTTAGATGCAGTTATATCATGCCCCACATCCAGACAGAAACCATTAATAGAATGAACTTGCAGGGAATCATATTACTTTCAAAATCTACCACCCTCCTTCTCTAGCCATTTTCCAGTCTTCTCTTTCACTGTTCTGGCACATGGCCCCTGCACATGTGCTCTCTCCCCTCCGGGCCTATGTTCATGTTTTTAAAATCATATACAACATTTAAGCCTCTTCCAACCCCAGCTCTTTGGGACACTCTGCCGGATCCTCCCAGAGTAAATTCTTTTCTTCCTCTGTTCTCTTGGGAGATTTTCCCAAGAACCTATCAGCTTGCCTTGAGTTGTAGTTCCGTATGATTTTCTCAGGTCCCAGATTTGAGCTTGTGGAGGGCAAGGACCATTATTTCCTTTTATTTACTGTAGCCAGCAGATAATGCCAGACAAGTTGCACTGAAACAAATTAAAAATTCGTTCCTTTAAACAACTTGATTATAAACCATTATCGATCTGGGAACCAATGTGACCTTCAAAAGATGTTTCTACGCCTCTTCTTTCCCCCCCAAAAGATGTTTGTTCACCTCAAGAAGCAGCATATACATGTGAAATTTTAAAGTACATGTTTGAAAATACTCCATTGCCTATATGAATTCTAATAATGAAACAATAGACAATTCAGAAAGACAGACATTCTACAAGACAACAGACCTGGACTATAAAATCATAAAAAATCAAGCATGCAAGGAAGCAAAAACAGGGTTAGATATGGGGAGGAATCTGAC
>PVKS010051351.1:0-11174 GCA_004027875.1 Aplodontia rufa | reverse complement strand
TACATTATGAGATAATTGTAAAAGCATGGAATATAATTTATTCTAATTTAGTTCCCAAAACTTCCCTTTTCCCTCCACTCATCCCTCCCTCTGTTCCCTTCCTTCTATTCCACTGATCTTTCTGTTGTTTACTTATAGTTTTTTAAAATTAGTGTCTTGTGGATATACATAATGGTGAGATTCAATGTGGTATATTCATTTAAGTACATAGGAAAGTTAGATTCGATCCATTCCACTGTCTTTCCCTAGGCTATCCCTCTTCCCTTCCCTTGTTCCCTTTTGTCTACTCCACTGATCTATTGTTTTTATCTACTCCTACCTTATTTTGGATTAGCTTATGCATAACAGAGAAAACATTCAACCTTTTATTTTCTGAGTCTGGCTTATTTCACTTAGCATACTAGTTTCCAGTTTCATCCATTTTCCAGCAAATGTCATAATGCCATTCTTCATTATGGCTGAGTAATACTCCATTGTGTGTATATACCACATTTTCTTTATCCATTCATCTGTTGAAGGTGGGTTGACACCATAGCTTGGCTATTGTGAATTGTGCTGCTAAACATTTATGTGCTGGCCTGTTATTTGTACTCTTGATGAATGCCATTCTAAGTAGAGCAAGAAAAAATCTCTGTGTAGTTTTCATTGGCATTTCCCTGATTGCTAGAGATGTTAAACATGTTTCATATATTTGTTGGACAATTATTTTTCTTCTTTTGAGAAATATCAGTTTACTTCATTTGCCCATTTTTATTGGTTATTTGGTTTAAATTTTTCGAGTTCCTTATTATTCTGGATATTGATCCCTTGTCAGAAGAATAGCTGGCATATAATTTCTTCCATTCTGTAGGCTCTCTCTTCATGCTCTTCATGCATTGCTTCCTTTGCTGTACAGAAACTTTTCAATTTGATGTCATTCCATTTATTAATTCTTGGTGTTATTTCCTAAGCTTTAGGAGTCTTATTGAGGAAATGAATGCCATATCTTAGAATGTTGACTCTGTGTTTTCTTCTAGCTGTTGAAGAGTTTCTGGTCTAATTCATAAGTTTTTGAATCACATTGAGTTGACTTTTATAAATGGTGAGAGGTAAGGATCTAGTTTCATTCTTCTACACCAAACATATCCAGTTTTCCCAGTACCATTTGCTAAGAAGGCTGTCTTTTCTCCGTTGTATGGTTTTGGCTCCTTTGTCAAGGATTAGATAACTTTATCTGTGTGTGTTTGTCTCTGAGACTTCTATTACTTTAGTCTACATGCCTGTTTTTATTCCAGTACCATGCAGCTTTTTTTAAAGATAGAAGGATAGTGAGAAAGTAAGAGAATAAATTGTATTTAGTTTTTCATGTGGCTTTTGTTGCTCTGATACTTTGTTGTGTGCTGGGGTTTGAACCTGTGTCCTCACACATGCCAGGCAAGTGCCATAACTGCTGAGCCACAGCTCCAGCCCCACCATGCAGTTTTTATTACTTATAGTTCTCTAGTATAATTTTAAGTTGGAAATTGTGATTTCTCCAACATTGTTCTTACTACTCAGCATTGCTTTGACTGTCTGGGGCATTTATTTTTTCTATATTAATTTATTTTCTTTTTGGTACCAGGTATTGAGCCCAGGGTCACTTAACACTGAGCTGCATTCCCAGCCCATTTTTTTTTTTTTTTATTTAGAGACAACATCTCATTAAATTGTTGAGGGCCTTGCTAAGTTGCTGAGGCTGCCTTTGAACTTGCATTTCTTGCCTCAGCCTCCAAAGTCACTGGAATTACAGGTGTGCACCACCATGCCTGGCTTCTTTATGAGTTTAAAGACTATTTTTTCTAGGTCTATGAAGAATGTCATTAGTATCTTGATGGGGATTGCATTGAATGTATATATCACTTTTGGTAATAGCTCCATTTTAACAATATTAATTATGCCTATCCAACAACACAGGATTTTTTTGTCTTTTCATGTCTTCTTCAGTTTCTTTAGTGTTCTATAATTTTCACTGTGGAGATATTTTGCCTTCTTGGATAGAATTATTCTGAAGTAATTGTTTTTAGGCTATTGTGAATGGAATTGTTTTTCTGATTTCTTTCTCAGCAGATTAATTATTGGAGCATAAGAAAGCTGTTATTTTGTATCCTACTACTTTGTTGAATTTGTTTATCAGCAGCAGAAGTCTTCTGGTAGAATTTCATGTGTCTTCTAAGTATACAATCGTATCATCTGTAAACAGTGGTAATTTGATGTGTTAACTTTTTGTCACTCTGACTGAAATACCTAACAAGAACAACTTAGAAGAAAAGTTTATTTGGGCTTACAGTTTCAGAGTTCTCAGTCCATAGACGACTGACACCATTTAATCTGGGCCCAAGGTAAGGCACAACATCATGGTAGAAGGGTATGGCACAAGGAGTGTTGCTCTGATTGTGGTGGCCAGGAAGCAGAGAGAGTGGGTAAGAGGCAGCAGGGAAGATCAGCTTTTTCACTGCTATGACCAAAAGTACCAACAAGAACAATTTTAGAGGAGAAAAAGTTTATTTTGGGACTCACGGTTTCAATCCATAGATGACTGACTCCATTGGTGTGGGTCAGAGGTGAGGCAGAACGTCATGGCAGAAGGGCATGGTGGAAAAGGCACTGGGAACATGGCACCAGGAAGCATATATAGAGAGAGCCCTCCTTACTATGGACAAATATAGGTCTTAAAGGCACACCCTCAAGGACCCACCTCCTCCAGCCACACCTACCTGCTTACAGTTACCACCCACTTAATTCCTAATTAATGCACTAATTAAGCTGAGGCTCTCATAACCCAATTATTTCACCTCTAAACTTTTTTGCATTATCACACACGTGAGCTTTCAGAGGTCACCTAATATCTAAACGATAACATAGGACATGACCCCAGTGACCTACCTCCTGCAGATACACCCCACCTGCTTACGGTTACCATTCAGTTAGTTCATTCAAACTAAGATAGACTGGGCTGAAGCGGTGGCTCGGTGGTTATGGCGCTTGCCCAGCATGCACAAGTGTTCGAGCTCAAACCCCAGCACCACGTGCACAACAAAGTCTTGGAGCAATGAAAGCTGCATGAAAAACTAAATAAAATTGTTGTTTCTCTCTCTCTCTCTCACCATCCCTCTCTCTTTAAAAAAATTAGGATGGACTGATTAGGTTGCAGCTCTCATAATTTAATAATTTCACTTCTGAATATTGTTGCATAAACACAGGAGTTTTGGGGAACACTTCATTTCCAAACCATAACATTTGATGTCTTCCTTTTTCCTTTTTGTGTCCCTTTTATTTCTTTCCCTTTCCTAATTACTCTGACTAAAATTTCAAGTACTATATTGAATATGAATAGTGAGGGTGGACATCTTTGTCTTGTCTCAGATTTTAAAGGAAATTCTTTCAGTTTTTCCCCCTTCACTATGATGTTGGCTTTGAGTTTGTCATCTACAGCCTATATGATTTTGAGGTAAGTTCCTTCTACCCCTATTTCTTCAGTATTTTTTATCATGAATTGATGCTGAATTTTGTAAAAGATTTTCTTTTGAATATATTGAGATGATTGTGTGATTTTGTTCTTAATTCTATTTATGTGATGAATTATACATATTGATTTGTGAGTGCTGAATCAACCTTTTATCCCTTGGATGAAACCAACTTGATTATGGTGTAAAAATCTTCTTAATGTGTTTTGGATGCAGATTACTAATATTTTATTAAGGATTTTTGTGTCTGTGTTCATCAAGGATATTGGCCTATAGTTGTCTTTTCTTGATGTGTCTTTAAAGGGTATTGATAACAGGATGATACTGTTTTTATAGAATAAATTTGGGAGTGTTCCCTGCCTTTCTAATTCATGGATTAGTTTCAGGAAGATTCACATTAGCTCTCTATTAATGGTTTCATAGAACATGGGTGAGAATTCATCTGCTCTCACGTTTTTCTTTGTTGGGAGGTTTTTTGTTTGTTTGCTTGTTTCTGTTTTTTTAAGAGAGAGAGGGACAGTGAGACAAAGAATCAATTTTATTTAGTTTTTCATGTGGTTTTCATTGCTCTGACTCTTCGTTGTGTACATGGTACTGGGGTTCAAAGTCAGATCCCACACATGCCAGGCAAGCATCGTAACCGCTGAGCCATCACTGCAGCCCAGGGGAGTATTTTATTATTATTATTATTATTATTATTATTATTACTGTTTTAATCTAGTTTCATATTTGCCCATTTAGGTTTTATATATCTTCTTGGTTCAATTTGGACAGGTCATTTGTGTCTAGAAATCTGTCAATGTCTTGCAGATTTTCATATCTTTTTAGGATTTCACCATTTCCCCCTTTCTGTCTCTGCCAGAGAGTACTTGGACTTGTTTCCACACTATTTCAGTTTGCCGTATCTGACCTTATTTTCTGCCCAGATTTTATCTTTTGTGTGACAGCAGTACCTGTTTATCTAAAGGTTTGTGTGAGAATTTCTTTTGGCTCATTGAAGAAGAGCTTCCCCTCCCTCACTGAGCCACCATGCACCCACCACTGTTTCTATCTATTCGTTTTATTAATTTTCTTTCTATTCCAGAAACTGATGTTGTTAATTTTCACATGGTTTCTGGCTCTCTGAGTTGCCTACCAGCATTTCCCAACAGTATTCTTACCTCAATATGCTACTGCAGAACTGTTGATTTAATTCAGTCTGAGGTAGCTGCTATGATATTATGGGTCCCTCTGATTCACCATATGTTTTATCCATCTGAAATACGAAATTTTGAAAAAATATTTTAGAAGGATAATATTCAAGGCACTGTGACTTTATATTAGAATATAATTCTACTATCCTATACAAAAGATAAAACGTAATTGGACACTTAAAATGGTAATGTCTAGTAAAGCAATAATTAAAAGTTTATTTTGCCTTTTTATTTGACAAAATTGTTATAAGTGCACTTAACCACATGCAGATGGAAATGACTCATCTACAACTGATATGTTCTTCCCAATATTTTTCACACTTAGTAATGGCCCTTGGGAAACTTCTACAAGAAGACACTCCTGTAAATGACGCTGAACAGCTGTGCTCTGTCTCCAGAGGACAGAAAAGAGTAGTGAACCTACAAGTATTTGAAACAAGTACAGAGTCATTCCAGATACCGGAAATTTACTTCTGTTCTTTGCATTTGTGAGAAAGACCTGTGTTTCATTAACGATGCAGTTCAGGATTGATTGCTTGCCTGAGTTTGTAATTACTGGTCAATAGCTGTCCGTGTGCATTACTAGGCAATAGGACACAGCAGTTTAAGAGTCAGGAACAATAACTGAAGATAGCTGGGAGGGCACTACCATAGATTTTTTTGAAAGACTATCTTGCCTCATCAATTGTTTCTTAAACCAGTAATAAAATTGTCTCCAATGACTTTGATTTACAGTTTCCCTTGTTCCACATAGCAGTTATATATAGTATTCAAAACTAAAAGGATTTTAGAATTTGCACATAAGCATATGCATTTTTTTCCTTGAGGAAAAGCTCTGATATGATTGTAAAAATTAAGGCCAGGTACCAAAATACAAGTTTTGTTTTATTGATATACTAGTTGTGTTATATATATTCTTGTGCTAGGAAGTTTTGCATTGTGTTGACCAAAACACCTAACAAGAACAACTTAGGGGAGGATGTTTATTTTAGCTCACAGTTTCAGAGGTCTCAGTCCACAGTTGGCCACCTCTATTGCTCTGGGCTTGAGAAGTGGCAGAACATCATTGCAGAAGGATGTGGCAGAGGAAAGCTGCTCAGTTCATGATGGCTGAGAAGGACAGACAGACCAGAGAAAAGATAACAGAGAGAGAGAGAGAGAGACCAGAGAGAAGATAAACCCTTCCAGAGTATGTCCCTAGTGACCTACTTCCTTTAAGGCCCTCTTCCCAGCAGTTAATCCGTTTATGAACGGATTAATCAATGGGTTAATCCACTGATGAGGCTAGAACTCTCATGATCCAATCATTGCCTGAAAGTCGCCCTTCTAAACCTTGATGCAATGGTTACCGTGCTTTCAATACATGAGCTTCGGGTAGTTATTCAAGATCTAAGTCATAGCAATCCTTTAAATGTTTGTGAAATTGTAAAAAATTTAGAAAAATAAGGCATAATTTTGATTTATGTGATTTCTTCTCTATCAGCTTTTAAAACCCTATAATTTCAAAATTTTTGTAAGGGTTTTATACTAGAATTCTAGACTCTTAAATCTTACATTATTATTATGGTATTATAATGCTTTTAAGGTTTTAAATCAGTGAAATTTACTCTTTTGGTGTATAGCTTGTGAGTTTGAACATATATATGAGGGTTTGTGTAACAACCACAATCACAACACAAAATATTTTCATTACCACAAAATAGTCCATCATGCCACACCCTCCCTCTACCCTTAATCCCTGCTGATCTATTCTTCATTGCTATAGTTTTGTCTTTTCAAGAATGCCACATAAATAGAATCATACAGTATCTTTTTTGTAATTGATATTAAGGACTATTAAGCTTTATTGCAAAACCCACAATCAACATTGAAAATAAACTAGTGAGATATGATTTAATATTTGTAAAAGAATCCCCAGACTAGCACTTTCATGACAGCCAATTATAGTCAAGTCTAGCAAGCAATTTGGAACCAGACCTTAAGAAAGGTAAAATTTTTTACAATGAGTTACATATTCAAAAGTTTCAGAAGGCAAGGAAATGGAAAACAGAAGGAATCCAGCCACCTTAGCAAATATGAAGCAGACCCCAGAATGTGATACAATCCAAATTGTAAATTACTGTAAATCACCACTGTTTTTCAAAATTTCACACAGTGTCTTGAGGCAATTTTGCTCACTTTTCCACAGACATGATAAAGCTGAAAGGAGGAGGAAGAGAGAGATAAGAGGAGGGAAAGGTTTGGGAAGTGGTAGAAAAGGAAAGCCCTTACCTGCAGCATTCTGCTCTGCAAATGCTTAACCTTACAGGGGTTTGGGTTCCTTCAATATTCTTACACTATCTTTTTTATTTATTTTTTTTAATTTTTGAACATCCATACAAGTTTTTAACAAAATAATATAAAATGTGTATAGTTTCTGGATATTACAATTACCCCCAGGAGTGCCCCCCAATTACCCACCCTTATCCCTCCCTTCCCCTTCCAACAATATCTCTGAAAAAGGATTATGTTGTATAACATTACACCTTATCTGGATTTAACACATGATAATAGAACAACTTTCTCACTTACACTATCTTTTAAGGCTCAGTTTTTTCACTCGTATAATGTCTTTGCAATTCATCCAAATTGGTGTGTATGTCAATAGTTCTATTTTATTGCTGAGGAGTATTTCATTGTATGGATGTGCCACGTTTTACTTACCCACTTATCTCTTATAGGACAAATTCATTGTTTTGAGTATTGGCACAAGTAGAACTCTTACAAAAATTCTTTTACAGTATTTAAAATATCTTTACTCTAGCAAAATATATAGAACATAAAATTCACTGCTTTAGCCATTTTTAAGTATAATATTTAGTGGCAGTAAATATATTCACAAATTGTATAACCTTCACTACTGTCCTTTTCTAGAACTCTTTATGATCTCAAACATAAACTCTACACCCATTAAATACTAACTCCCTTTCCCCTTCCCCTAAACCCATGGTAATCTCTGTTATACTTTCTGTCCCTGAATTTGCCTAACCTAGGTCCTTCGTTAAAGGGGAATGATACAATATTTGTACTTTTGTGTCTGCCTTCTTTCATTTAGCATAGTGTTAAGATTCATATGCATTGTGGTGTATATCAGAATTTAATTCCTTAAGACTAAATTTGATAATTAATAATATGAATGGTACCACATTATGTTTATCCATTTATCTATTGATGAACATTTAGTACATTTTGCCTTCTAGATATTGTGAATAATGACGCTATGAATGTGGGCATACAAGTTCCTAGTTGAGTTCCTGCTTTCAATTTCTTTGAATATATATTTAGAAGTGGAATTGTTGGATCATAGAATAATTCTGTTTTTTTTTAATTAGTAGTCATTTTTTCCTAGAGAGGGACAGTGAGAGAGAAAGAATCAATTTTATTTAGTTTTTCATATGGCTTTTGTTGCTCTGACACTTCATTGTGTTCATGGTGCTGGGATTTGAATCTGCATCCTCATGCATGCCAGCCAAGTGCCATAACCACTAAGCCCCCACTCCAGCCCTCTGTGTTTTCTTTTTTTAAAGAGAGAGAAAGAGAGAGTTAATTTTATTTTTTTATCTGGTTTTTGCTTTTCTTTCACTTAGTTGTGTATATGGTGCTGGGGATTGAACCCAGGTCCTCACGCATGCCAGGCAAGCACTCTACCGCTGAGCCACTGCTCCAGATCCTATGTTTCATTTTGTAAGGGACCACCAAACTTCTCTTCTACAATGTCTGCACCATCGTATATTCCTACCAGGAATGAACAAGGGTTCTGATTTCTTCCCATTCTCACCAACACTTGTGTTCCCCTTTTTTCGTAATAGCCATGCTAATGGACGTGAAGTATTATATCATTGTTACTCATTTATGTATTCCCTAATCACTGATGATGTTAAGCATCTTTCAATGTGTTTATTGGCCATTTATTTATCTTCTTTGGTGAAATGTGTTTAATTACTATTGTAGTCAGTTTATTCATCACTGTGACCAAAATACCTGACAAGAATTTCAGCTTAGAGGAGGAAACGTTTATTTGAGGCTCACGGTTTCAGAGGTTTTAGTCCATAGACAGCTGATTCCATTCCTCAGGGCCCAAGATGAGAAAGAATATCATGATGGAAGGCCACAAAGGAAGAAAGCAGCTCAGGACATGACAACCAGGAAGCAGAGAGAGCCCTGCTCACCAGGGACAAAATATAAACCCCAAAGTTATTACACCAGTAACCCACCTCCCCCAGCCACACCCCATCTACCTACAGTTACCACCCAATTAGTTCATTCAACTGGATCGATCCATGATTAGGGTAAGACTCTCATAATCTAATCATTGAATCTCTCAATGCTTTTACACTATCTCACACCTAAGCTTTTGAGGGACACCTCACATCCAAACCATAACAAGTACTTTGCTTGTTTTTTAATTGGGTTGTTTGTTTTTAATTGTTGAGTTGTAGGAGATTTTATGTATCATGAATATTAACCCCTTATCATATGTACAATTTTCAATATTTTCTCCATTCTGTGGGTTGTCTTCTCATTCTCTTAATAGTGTCATTTAATACATAAATGTTTCTAATTTTTATGAAGTCATATTTATCTCTTTTTATTGCCTTAATTTTGGTGTCACATCCATGAAATCACTGCCAAATCCCAATGTTATGAGGATTTTCCTATGTTTTACTCTAAGAATTTTATAGTTTCAGCTTAAATATTTCTATCTTTGATGCTTTTTTGAGTTAATTTTGTATAAGGTTAGAGTCTAATTTCATAATTTGTCTGTGGACTTTCAGTTTACCTAGCATCATTTGTTGAAGAGTGTACTCTCCCTATTGAATGGTCTTGACATCCTTACTGAAAATCAATTTACCACATTTGCAAGGGTTTATTTCTGGACTTTATTATATTCCATTGGTTTATATGCCTATCCTTATGTCAGTACTACACTATTTTCACTATTGTTGCTTGGTAGTAAGTTTTGAAATAAGAAAGTGTGAAACCTCACACTTCATTTTTCTTTTTCAAAATTGATAGACTATTTTCATATGCAGCCAAGTGGCAGAAAAACAAAATCAGATGAAAAATAAATAAAATTGATAATCTCAAAAATTGATTGGTAATTTGGCTTTAAGATTCCATGTGAATTTTAGGTTAGGTTTTAATATTTCTACAAAAAATTCCATTGGGATTCTGATATAGAATATTTTGAATATGCAAATTGTTTTGAGTAATATTGTATTCTTAATTAACAATATTGTCTCCCAATCAATGAACATAGATGTTTTTCCATTTATGTCTTCTCTTCATTCTTTCAGCAATGTCTTTGTGTAGTTTTCAATATACAAGATTTTATCTCATTGGTTACATTTATTTTTAAGTATTTTATTATTTTTAAAACTATTGTAAAAGAAATAATTTTCTTAATTTCCTTTTGGAATAGTTCATTCTTACTGTATAGAAATGCAACTGATTTTTTGACATTGATATTGTATCCTGCAACTTTGCTGAATGTTTATTTTTTCATTTATTATTAGTTTTCTGTGGGATAATCCTTAAGTTTTATATATGTATATATATAATATTATCAGCAATTATCAGCAAATAGAGATTATTCTAATTCATTTTTCCCAACTTGGGTACCATTTATATCTTTTTCTTCTCTAATTACTTGGGCTAGAGCTCCCAATACTTTGTGGGATACAAGTAACAAAAGTGGATTTCCTTGTTTTTTTCCTGATGATAGCTGGATATTTTTTTTTAAACCAGAGATTGAACCCAGGGGCATTCAACCACCAAGCTACATCCCTACCCTGTTTTAATTTTTATTTTGACGCAGGGTCTCACTAAGTTATTTAGGGCCTTGCTAAATTGCTGAGGCTGGCCTCAAACTTACTATTTTCCTGCCTCAGCCTCCAGAGCCACTGGGATTATAGACGAGTGCCACTTGCACACAGCTTAGCTGGGTTTTTATTAATAGGGTGTTCTTTTTTTGTGGATATGTTTCACTTTTCTTTTCTGTTTCACTCAGGCCAAAGACCATTCAATTTTTTCTCACCTCCTTTCTCACCTTCATTATATATATTTATAATATATATAATATATATAATTTATATAAAATTATATATTATATATATTATTAAGGAGTTGAGTTGTACAATCATAATTGCAAATAAAGTATGACATTCATTTGCTCCTAAACCAGAGTTACCCCCCACATCTCCCACACCCTAGTCTCTTATTTATTCTATATTTTGCACATACAAATGATATAAATTTTTAGAATGTAAATTTTCCAGAATTAAATGATTGCATAACTATTATTGACTTCTTGGACTAAAGAGTATGCTACATTGTTGATTGACTCCCAAGATCCTTCCCTATCCTCCCTCCCTCTCCCCTCCTTAGATATCTATGGTTCCCCTAGATTATGCATTGTTATGCCTTTGGTGGGACTAGTACATGAGCTTAACTACCTTTC
>PVKS010051350.1:0-11187 GCA_004027875.1 Aplodontia rufa | reverse complement strand
CATCTACTTCTTATGAATTTTTACAACAATAATGCATTTGTAAATATTTTCTAAATGATGACAAGTAAATATAAAACAAAAAATTATGTTTTTGGAGAAAAGGATGCAAAATGTCAGTTCTTCCTCAATTAATATATAAATTGAACACTACCAAAATCAAATGCTCAATGGAATTTTGTGAGGAAATGTAACTAATTTCCAAGTTCATTTAGAAGAAAAATATAGCCAAGAAAAGATAAAGTAGTAGTAACAAAGGGAGAGGCACAGAAGAGTTAAGCAGTTTTCCCAAAGGCACACAGTAAGTATCAAAATTGGAATTCAAACCTAAGCTGCACAGCTCAAAAGTACATGATTTAAAATACTATTTTCCTGTTTTACAGGAAAAGAAGGGTCAAATCATGGATAATTTGGTTCTTCTTTGAACAATACTCTTAATAATGAAAACACTAAACACTGAAATAGCCAAAAACTGGAACATAACATTGAGAAAATGCAGGGTGGGGTGTTTGAGGCACTACTGGACAAAGGGAGTTATACAAAGAAACCTAAATTTTTATGGTAGGAAATCAATAGATAATGTCTACAATTGAAAAAAATCAGGAAACAGAATAAGCTTAGTATTAATAAGTGTGGAAGTAAATATTAGCAAAGTATTTTAAAATGTTTGCCTCCTCTTGCAGGATGGGTAAAGTAGTATGGATGTATACCCAGACCACGCAGCAGTTAGAAGAATGAAAGGGGGTCCCCACAACAGCACATGTAAGTCTTCAAATATCATGCTGAGTGGGAAAATGCTTACAGCACCTTGACATTTATATGAAATTACTAATATAGGCACATACAAACACTTATCACATTCTAAAGTACACATAAAAATAGGTCAAAGGGGCTGGAGCGGTGGCTCGGCAGTTACAGCACTTGCCTGGCATGTGCAAGGATGTGGGTTCAAACCCCAGCACCACATACACAGCAAAGTGTAGGAGCAAAAAAGCCACATGAAAAACTAATTAGAAATTGAGTCTCTCTTTCCCTTTCTCACTGTTCCTCTCCCTCTTTAAAAAAAAAATAGGTCAAAGTACATATCAAATACATTAGAGCAGCTGTCTATCAGAAGGAAGAAAATGGGGGATGAATGGAATAATAAACTAAGACAGGAAGAGACTGCATAAGTCAATGATGCTAGTGTACCCGTGGTTTAATGAGTATGATTAACTTGACCCTCTGCACCAAAGGTTACCAAAACAAAGGCAGTTGGAGCACAAGACTGCTATATTCTTTTTCTTTTCTTTTTTTAAAGGAAAGGGACAGCAAGAGGGAATCAATTTTATTTAGTTTTTCCTGTGGCTTTCGTTGCTCCGACACTTCATTGTGTACGTGGTGCTCATATTTGAACTCAGGTCCCTGAACATGCCAGGCAAGTGCTGTAACCGCTGAGCCACTGCTTCAGCCCCTGCTGTTTTATAAGTTCTATACTGTGGGTTAACTTTTTAAACCATGCCCAAGTATTTCTTGATTATCAATAAAATTTAAAAAAGAAAACTGGTGAAAGAATACATGTAGGTAAATTATTTAACGACCCAAATTAATCAATACAATAAAAATAATAATATAATTATCAAATTTGGGAAGGAGGTAGGGAAATGGAAAGAAGACAGTATCAAAATAACATTATGGGGGCTAGAGCAGTGGCTCAGCGGTTGGAGCGCTGGCCTGGCATGCAGGGGCCCAGGTTCAAACCCAGAACCACCACATATACAACTAAGTGTCAGAGAAGTGAAGGCCAGACGAAAAAATAAATAAAATTGATTCTTTCTTTCTCTACCTTTCACTTTAAAAAAAAATCAATGTCACAATAGAGAAAATGAATATTGTATAATATTCATAACTCAGAGAGACATAAAAGTAATATTTAGGTTTTATAACTCACCACCAAAGAGCTAAAGAAGAGAAATGATTTTAAAAGGTTGCCTCTAGGGAGTGGGCCTGAGGATATGCTGTGGAGTAGGAAATTTTGATACTTTTTATCACAAACTCTTCTAAATTATTTGTCTATATTTCATATTTCAATTCTTTGAATTATTTTGTTCAAATGTCTGTATATAATACCATGTCATATGGATATAAACTTGATTTTTTATAATATCTTACATTTATTTGATCATTTGCTTTGTATTATCCAAAGCACTTTTTTTTTAAGAGAGAATCAATTTTATTTATTTTTTCATCTGGCCTTTGTTTCTCCCATACTCAGTTGTATATGTGGTGCTGGAGTTCAACTCAGGTCCTTGTGCTTGACAGGCAAGTGCTCTACCACTGAGTCACCGCTCCAGTCCCTATCCAAAGCACTTTAAATATATTAACTCTACTAAATCCTGTGAGGTAGGTAGGTTCTCATTTTATACACATATGCTGAGAGATTAACTCACCCATGACCTCCCAGCTACCAAGAGAAAGGATTTGAACTGAGTAATATTTTAGAAATAAAAGGTCCTAAGAAATTTCTGTAGCCCCCTTCTGAAAAATTTATAATAATTTATATTTTAAATATAATTTTAGAGTCTCATTTTTGGATAGCTTTATGCAGAAATATGAAGAGTGCTTACCTGGAAGATTTTCAGTGCTTTTATAAGTCCTCCAACTTCATTCTTTAAGGAAAAAATGAGAGTTGCCTTTCCCCTTTCCAAGGAATGGTCTTTGTTCTCTTTGTTGTCTTCAATCATGATGTATTTGGAATAATTCTCTAAAACTATTAAAATATATGAATGTATAGACAAAAGGCTAAATGAAGTTGTGTAGCACAAATGATATTTGATAACTCAGGGCATATAAACCTCCCCAAGTTTCCTTTCCTCACCTACAAAATCTGAATATGCAGACATGCTTTGCAGGACAGAAATGAGACCATGTAATGTTAACCCATTGACCAACAGTGCTTAGAATGCAATGCACATACAAGGTATGTTTGCAGTTCCCTCTTTTTTTCTTCTAAACCAATCATTCTTTTAGGGTCCAGCTCAAGCCCATTACCTGTAGTCTTCCTGATGATTATAGTCTGATACTGAGGACTATTCCCCTAGTAAGGCCCATCGAATTACTTCCCCAACTATTTTATTTGTATTTATCTTGCTGCCTTCTTCTCTTCCTCCTCCTCTTCTTCTTTTTTAAGGAGAGAGGGAGAAAGAGAATCAATTTTATTTATTTTTTCATCTGGCTTTAGTTTTACCCAATTCTTAGCTGTGCATGTGGTGCTGGGGTTCGAACCTAGGTCCTTACAAGTACCAGGCAAGTGCTCTGCTGCTGAGCCACCACTGAGCCACTGCTCCAGCCCTTATATCTTGCTTTCTAACAAAGCAGCATGCTCCTTCAGAGCAAGGTCAGGGTCTTCTATATGCCACAGGCCCTGAAACCTTTTCAACATTGGCCTACAAGCTTTAACTTGCCATCCTCCTGCCTCAGCCTCCTGAGTCAGTAGGATTACAGGTGAGCACTACCACGCCCAGCTTAAATAGGATCTTGACAAAAAAAGAAAGAAAGAAAGGAGAAGACATAAAGATGAAAGACAGGGGTTGGGGATTTAGCTCAGTGGCAGCGGGCTTGCCTGGCACGCCCAAGGCTGCGAGTTCGGTCCTCAGCCTTGAAAAAAAGATGAAAGACAAAAAGGTTACTATTACAGAACAGAGAGAAAAGATGTAGGCAAGGTAAGTGTGGTCAGAGACTTCAGAGAGTTCTCTGCAGGGAAATTTGGACTTACTCTTCGATGCCCTTGCAAATGTCCATCTAAACACTACAGCCAGTCTGACCCAAGACTAAATGAGAAAAATAAGGACAAAGTAGTTTTTTATTAACTGAAAGTCCTAGCTTTGAAATGCTTTCCCATGGCATGATACAAGAGGGGCATCATGAACTTTTTTATTTCTGACTGGAAAGCTCTTGTAAGCTTTCCTTTTCATCCACAAATTCTTTTTCTTATTCCATGCTGTTTAATACTTTGGGTCCCTTACAAGACAGGTAGCAGCCCTGAATAGACCCACCTGACTTGGTAGAAGGAATAAAGTACCAAATAGGACTCAATTATTTAACTGTATGGTGAGGTACAACACTCTGATACAAATGTACCCAGTGGAATACAATTTTCTGTTTCAGAATTCACCCTTTCTTATACCTTTTGAACTTAGTGTAGCAAATATTTATCAAGTCCATAATAAGTTGAAGAACTTCTACATATAAGTTTATAGAATATGGAGATAAGAGAAAAAGTAATTTGACATCCTACATGTGGCTAAATTCCCTCCACTCTTAGCAACCCAAGAGGTGGGTAAGGAAACTGACATTTGTCAAATGTGCACAAGTATCATGCACTAATATTATGGCATTTAATTCTCATAAAATCTTGGGAGTGGACAGGAAATAGAACTATTTTATCAGTGAAAAAAGTGAAACTTAGAGAAACTAACCTGTCCATGGTCATGCAGCTAGAGAATGCGAGAACACATATTGAAATCTGGGTCCTTGGAAATGCAAATATTAGCAAACACAGACTGTCCTAAAAATGTTCAGAAAAGCAGAGGGTAGAACTAAAGTCCTGGTTTCCAGATGAAAACTGTATTCTTAGAATATGAACCAGATAGCTACATTGACATCTTCTCAACTACCTACTTATGCTACAACACAGTGTGAGGAAATAGGCGAAACATGAAGTCAGACATGTGCCATCACGGGTCCAACATTCATCAGTGTGTAAGAACTTGCGCATGATACTCAATCTTTCTAATACAGCTAAGTTACCAAACAACTAGTTGGAACTCACAACATCCAGAATTCTCTTACACATTTTAAAACACCATAATATGACTTGGTATTCTGATGTTTCAGAAGAAGCTAGGCCACCTCAGGCATTAAGGAGAGATTGAGATATATAAACAAAATTTAATAAATATTCATGAGTTCATTGTGTTCAAGTTTCCAAACATGCTGATTTTTAATCTACTCTCTAGAACTAAAACAATCTCTATTTGACATGCTTTAAAACTAAATGGACGATTAAAATAACAATGTGGATTTTTCTGTAATTTAATAATTACTAAAGGTGAACATCTAAAGTCCCAGCTACATGTGTAGCTAATGCAGGAGGATTAAGGCCAGCCTGGGCAACATAGCACAGTCCTGAGCGGAAAAAACACAAATAATTACTAGTGGTAAAATGAATGAATTTCAACATAATCACATTCGTATGTGCAAAGTACCATAGTTAGTGTTAGGGCACAAAAGATTGAAAAATAAAAATAAATTTACCTCCAGGGAATTTACAGACTTGTATATGGGGGAGTAGGAGAAGTGAGACAACCTTTCCAATAAGTATAAATAAGCAGAAGAGGAAGAAACCCAGAAATTCCAAGGTGAAGGATGCATTAATTATTCATTCAAGGCATTTAATAATATTTCTATTTTGAGATATAATGAATTATTATACTAAATTTTGAAAGATTCCTACTCCTGTTTAAATCAAGATGAGAAGATTCTCCAAAGGAAATTTTGCTAAGAAATCAGAAGAAAATTCTCACTCCCTTTCTTACTCCCTGCCCCAACCAAAAATAAATAAATAAATAAACAGCTTACAAAGGACAGGGTTAAAATTTGCTAAAATTTGGACATCTGGCTGACAGAGCTTATAAGGTATCAGTTCTCTTTTCCTTCATTCAACTATCTTTAGAATACTTTTGGAACCTCAGTTGTTTGCCCTTGTTTTCCTTTCTCCCTTCAACCTACTACCCTCTCTTACCTCTTCAGAGAAAAACTCCACAGTACTAGCCTGGAAAGATGAAAGGCTACAAAATAACCACACTTGTTTGAATTAGCATCTCATCAAGAAGTATGTAGTTTCCTTTTTAAAGCAACACCTTAATCAGCCAATACTGACTAGTACTTTCCCTTTTCTTGTGAAAGGTGGGTTCCCCTACTGGATTTCCTTGCTCAACTAAAAATGTACTGGGGGTTGGAACAGTGACTCAGTGGTAGAGTGCTTGACTGTCATGTGTGAGGACCCAGGTTCGAACCCCAGCACCACATACACAACTAAGTGGAGGAGAAACAAAGGCCAGATGAAAAGATAATCAAAATTATTTTTAAAGGAAATAAGGAAGATCATATCTATCAATGTGTACATACTGACTACTCATTTTCTTCCTTTAATATAATCAGTAAGGAGAAAATTTTAAATTTATCTCATCGAGGAAGCATAAAACACTACCAAATTCAAGTCTTTTGAAAGCACTGATGCTGTTTGAAGACAGAACTTAAACCATCAAGGAGGACTGATTCAGAGAGAATCTTGATTTTCTTTTCTAATTGGGTGGGTAGGGATAAGGATGAATGTGGAGATGAAACACAAAATAAAACACTTTCCATGAAAAAATTTGTTCGAGGATATAAGGCACTGGTAAGAAAAGGGAAACAGAAGTCATATCCCTATGCAAAGATAATCTGACAATAATAATATATGTACAAATGATTCCAGTGATAAAATACGTAAACCACAGATTATGACTTTATGGAAACATTTATAGCTAGAATTCCATCCACCCTTCTTTGAAAACGGACAGGCACAAATTGGTTTAGGAAATTTAACCATCCCCCAAGATAATTAGAGTAGAACATCAATGTAGAGTTAATTTTAAATATCTGAAAATCAAATGGTTACGTTTACTCGGTGCTACACTTCCATCCACTATTAACTAGATCCGAACTTTAAGAAGCTACACTTCCATGTATGAAAGTGTAACAACAAAACCCTTCAATATGTAAAACTATAATGAAAAATAAAATCTTGTTAAAAAAAAAAAAAGAAGAACCTACACTTCTTTGTAATTGCAAACCTGTACCAAGCTCTTGGTCCTTTCTGGATGCAGGTAGTGAGGGTGAACGCGATGCTGGGCTTTGAGTCACTCTGCGTCTCTCAGAAGTCTTACCACTCTAGGCTCCCTTTTTTGGAGGAAGGGTTTCCCTTTTGGGAGGACAAGGAAAAATACATGTATTTCCCTTTGATGGAAAGGAAAGGAAATGTGGAATCACAAAGAATTGAGTTCAACTCTGAACTCCAGTTTTCTCGGGTGTAAAGTACATGAAATATCTATATCACAGGGGTAGTTGGTAAAGTGAAATCAGAGGTCGGGTAAAGAGCCTGTTTCTGGCACACAGGAGGTCCTCAAAAATAGGAGTAAGAAAGAAGAGAACCAAAAGTGTAGTAGGAAAGAAGAGAACCACAGGAGTACAAATGCGACCTACCATTTACCTCCGGAGAGGGTAACTGTCCCCGCGCCGCTCGTCCAGAATTCCCAAATCCTGGACGACAGCGGTCCCTGAAGGGAAGAGACACCTCACTCACCTAGCTGCGAGCAGCGTCCGCCCGCGCCCTGGAGACGCCGGCTCTTATAGAAGATGCGGGCGAAGGAGCCGACCAATGGGCGCCAGAGGATCCGTCGGCGACCAATCAGAAGGCAGGCCCGACCCGCAAGGTTGGGGCTTCTCCTGGCGGATGGGGCAGCCTCCTCCTGGAGCTGACCACCTCCAGGACCGTGACCTCCAGCCAGCGCTCTGGGATTTACACGCATTCGTCTTTAGGTATATTTGATTGGCTTTTTAATTAAGCTAATGTTGGGCCACCTGTAACCACAGAAGTCTGACTAATGTTAAACAACCCAGAGTTAGAGCTTCCCTCCCAACCAAGATAACATCTATTATTGACGTAATGACCTCCTGTAGGCTGCATCGATTCCCTCCCATCCACTCCCAGGTAAGCAGGAATCCCCCCACCTCCCACACATCTCTGTGCTTCTGGGCTATTTGATAGCCTAGAATTGTCTCATCATTCCTTGGTGCCGTTCCTTGTTTAGGCAGAGAAATCTTTGAACTTTTTAGAAAGAAGTGCTAAATAAATAAAATTTCTAAAGCCTCAAGCAGATAAGTATGGTAAATTATCAGAAAGTCATGCTACATGCTATATGCACAAGACACACAAGCCAAAAGTTTGGAATAGGTCATTTCTTGGTTGAGTGCTCTGGTGATTAGGTCCTATCCCAAAGGACTATACAGTTACTAGGGGCATTGATTCCAGGACTCTTATGAATACCAAAATCCAGGGATGCTCAAGTTCCTTATGTGGTATTTGCATATAACCTATGAACTTCCCCCATAAGCTTTAAATCATCTTTGGATTATTTATAATAACTAATACAAATCAAATGCTATGTGAATAGTTGTTATACTGTATTGCTTTAGGGAATAATGACGGGGGGGGGGGGTCTTTACATTTTCTACAGAGGCAATTTTTCCCAAAATATTTTCAAACCAAGGGTGATTGAATCAAAAGTTACATATACCTAGAGATATGGAAAATCAACTGTATATGGAATACAATAAATTGTAGGACATTCTTTTCTCCAATTTTTGGAAACTCACATTTACTGAAGTATAGTTTACACACAATAATGTCCACTCTTTCAAATCATACAATTCTGAGTTTTGACAAACATTCACAGTGTGTAATCACTAATCAAAATGCAGAACATTTCTATCTCCTCAAAAAATTTTCTTGGGGCTGGAGCAGTGGCTCCTGGTTATGGCGTTTGCCTGGCATGCGCAAGTACACGAGTTCAAACCCCAGCACCCATGTACACAACTAAGTGTTGGAGCAACAAAAGCCATGTGAAAAACTCAATATAACTTGATTCTCTGTCTCTCTCTCTCTCTCTCTGTCCTTCTCTCTAAAAAACAAAAAAAAAAAAATTCTTGTCCTGTTCTCTCCCTCATACACCCAGTCCCTGGCAACCACTGATCTGATTTCTGTCCCTATGGTTTTGCCTTTTCTGGAATGAGAAAAAGGGACTCTACAGTACGATAGGTTTTAGGGTTTTGGCACTTACCTTAATGCTTTTGAGTTTCATGATTCATTTATCAGCAGTTTATCAGTTGATAGCTAAATACAGATATACTTTAAAGTGCAAGACATTTACAGCTTTCACATTTTTCTTTTATCTATATAATATTCTATGAGATAAGTACTTTTCTAATTTTTCTGATAAGGAAACTGAGCACAGGGAGGCTGAAACAGGTAAGGAGAAACAAGAATCTAGCGAAACATTCTGACTTTAAATCTAATGTTCTACTGCAATACCATGAAAAACACGGATCAGAGAGAGATTTTTCAGAACCAAGCTAAGATCAAGGATGGCTTTCCTAAAATTCGGTCTATAGGAGGACTTGAACCACACCATTAAAGAAGAGAGATGGGGCCAATTTATTCAGTGATCCCATCCCCAAGGAAGCAAGAAAAGCATGCATGCACACTGGCCCTGAAGTGGAGAGGCTTGCATAGTTGATATCACCAAAGGTCACTTTGAAGGGATGAGAAAATCAGGAACCTTTTCTAAGCCTTTCTGAACATGGGGAATCCATGCATCTGGGCTTTCCCACTTTTCTGACAGATATCTGAGATGACTCTGACCGAAAGCATCTCAGCATTGGGTCCAAAATTCTGCCAATTAAGAAGTTTCATTCGGCTCAATGGCACAATTTAAAAATTCACATACTCTGAGAAGGCACAGGGAAAGGACTATCAGTTGGGGTAATCTTTGTATGGCTTTGTTTATTAGAAATGTTTAATTGGCTCCTAATATCAAACTGATGTCACAGAATAAAAAATATTTCCACGGGAATTCTGTAAAATGTAAATAAAGCAAGACACTTGAAGAAAAGAGGGTAGGTTGTCCTTAGGGAATGCATTAGCTTCCAATTGCTGCTGTAACAAATTACCACAATTTTTTTAAATTACCATAAATTTAGTGGTTTAAAATAACACATACTTATTATCTTATAGTTCTGGAGTCAGAGGTCTAACATGAGTTTACTCCTTTCTCAACCTTTAGTTTTTTTGTTTGTTTGTTTTGTTTTTAGAGAGAGGGATAAAGAGAGAGAGAGAGAGAGAGAGAGAGAGAATCAATTTTATTTAGTTTTTCATGTGACTTTCATTGCTCCAACACTTTGTTGTGTATGTGGTGCTGGAGCTCGAACCTGCATCCTTGTGCCTGACCGCTGAGTCACCACTCCAGCCCCTCAACCTTTAGATTTTCACTGTCGGTTCCTTCAGTGAAGCAAGACTACCCTCCAGTCTAAATTAGGTTCCTCATCTCCCCCTTTTCCAAATCCTCCTCTTTCACAGTATAGACAGCACTGGTAACAGTAGTTATTATGCAGTTATTTGTGTGGCTATTTGTTCATTACTGCAGGGAAAGAATTTGTCACCCACTGTCTCTTGCTTATTAAATATTCATTGGCTAGTTCAGTTCCTGGAACATAGACATATTAATTCCTAAATAAATATTTGTTGAAAGTCAGGTGCAGTGGTGGGGGCACCTGTAGTTCCAGCTATTCAGAAGGCCTGAGGCAGGAAGATTGCTTGAGTTCAAGGGTTGAAGACCAAGCAAATTAATGAATGAGAAAGAGTTCTGAATTACTAGTAATCAGAGAAATGCAAATCAAAAGTACATTAAGGGGGGGGGGTCTGGAGCAGTGGCTCAGCAGTTACAGCGCTTGCCTGGCATGCATGAGTACGCAAGTTCAAACACCAGCACCACATACACAAGGAAGTCTTGGAGCAATGAAAGCCAAGTGAAAAATTAAATAAAATTGATTGTCTTTCTCTCTCTCTCTCTCTCTCTCACTGTTCCTCTCTCTTAAAAAAAGAAAAAAGTACATTAAGGGGGTTGGAGTGGTGGCTGGGCGGTTACAGCGCTTGCCCAGCATGCATGAGTACCAAGTTCGAACCGCAGCACCACGTACACAACGAAGACTCAGAGCAAGGAAAGCCACATGAAAAACTAAATTTAAAAAATTGTTCCTCTCTCTCTCTTTCTTAAAAAAAAAAGTACATTAAGATTTCATCTCATGGAATTTTACACAGCAATTAGAAACAATGATATTGCAGCCTTTGAAGGTAAATGGATGGCTATGGAAGAAATTATGCTGAGTAAAATCAGCTTAACCCAGAGAACCAAGGGTCGGATGTCTCCACTCATCTGTGGAGGCTGGATCTAGACCCTGGCCAGTGAGAAAGGTGATCTATTATCATGTGTTAAATCTGGATAAGGTGTAATGTTATACAACATAATACTTTTTTAGAGATATTGTGGGAAG
>PVKS010051349.1:0-11174 GCA_004027875.1 Aplodontia rufa | reverse complement strand
CTCTGCTGAGCACTCAGTACTGTGTCTGAGTTTGTTTATGTGTGGGCAGCTTCCTCTCCTCCAGGGGAAATTCCCAGCCTGCCACCAGTTGGGTAGTTGGTGCTGGACAGTTATGATTTGGGATTTCCTGTACTTCAGCTTGTCTATGGTCCAATGTCACTAAACTTCCTTCCTTGGATAATAATGAATTTGGGCAGAAATTTTGCTGTCCACCCACCTCACAGTAAGGCACTTCTCCCACTGTTGGGGTCCCACATTCACTGAGAGATTTTTCATTCAGCCCTGCCATGGAACTCCATCTTCTTGTCATAGATTTTTGTTTTCATTTAGGTAACCTGAAAATATTCTACACATTTTCAAGTGTCTTTTTTGTTTGTTTGCTACTAAAATTCTGAGTTTCATTTGTATAGGAAGGCCAGAGGGAAATCCTATGGTGCGGAATTCATTACCAAGGTACCCATACTGTGGTGTGGGCCTTGGAATTCAGGTATATTCCTCACCCTCACAAATATGATTTATTTACCAGAGTGGCAGATGACCCATCACTTGGGAACAAACATTAACCCAGCTGTGTGACACTGTTTTATAAAACTAAAATGCTAATTTGTTGAATTGTAATGAGAAAAAGAACTCGATTCTATAAGTCTGTTCTTTCTGTATGTTCCCTTTCCCCTCATTATAAGCATTTTTCACATGCTGTATTCTAGCAGGGTCCTAGAAAGGCTTTTTGTTTTCCTTAGTGAGAGAGACAAAGTCAATAAAAAAAATTTTTTTTGGTCTATCTAGTCTTTGTTTTTCCTCCACTGATTTGTGTATATGGCGCTGGGGATTGAACCTGGGTTCTTGTGCATGCCAGGCAAAAGTTTTAATTGCTGAGCAACTGCCCCAACCCTAATGCTGTATTCTGATCTCCTATTTGCTTGTTTGTGTCTCAGTTCAGAGTGTAAGGCCTTTGAGGAAAGGGACAGGTATAGGTTTTTTACTACTGAATATCCAGGAACTAGCACAGTGCCTTACATTGAATGAAGTGTTGGACAATTAAATGAAGGTGTTAAGGAACCAGAAATGGAACTGTGAACAAAAAAGGACAGATGTTCCCCTTTGATCAGTGTTGGTTGATCTGTGTGGTATGTTCTCTTAAAAAAAGAAAAGCACATATGCATACACATAAACATATACATAATTGACCCTCTGTATTTAAGAGTTCTGCATATGTGGATAAACCCACTATGGATCAAAAATATTCAGAAAAAAATTGCAACTATGCTGAACCTGTCATTGTTCCCTAAGGAATACAGTATCATAGCTATTTACATAGCATTTACATTGCTTTAGGTGTTATAGGTAATCTAGGGATGATTTAAAGTATAGGAGAGGATGTTGTAGGTTATATGCAAATACTACTCCTGTTTATATACTGGACTTGAGCATCCACAGATTTTGGTATCCTCAAGGCTTTCTTGGAATCAATCCCCCAAGGATACCAAAGGACGCTTGAACTTATATGTATATATATGAGTATGCACATATATATGTTTTTGTCTACACATAAATGTACATATGTATACATAAATATATATTAAAGTAATATGTTGCTAGTCATGAAAAAATTAAAAGTGAACTTAAAAAATTGAAAGCCCAGGAAAATAGGAAATTAGAAGATAAAAATTAAAATCACCCCTACTGCTATTCACTTTCCTTAGTCCCAAACCCAGTTTCCAGAACTAATCACTTCTTTTTTTTTTTGAGAGAATCAAGAATCAATTTTATTTACTCTTTCATTTGGCCTTCATTTTTCTGACATTCAGTTACATACATGGTGCTCGGGTTTGAATCTGGATCCTTGTGCATGCCAGGCAAGTTCTTTAACCACTGAGCAACTGCTCCATCATATTTTTAACTTTATATCTATTCTCAATTCTTTTATTTTATTTTATTCAGAAATTTATTTGTTGAACAATCAAACAAGCTTCTAACGAAATAATATAATATATATATATGTATGTGTGTGTGTATATATATATATATATATATATATAAATTCTGAAAATTGGATTTACCCCCAAGAGCCTCCCCATTACCCACCCTTATCCTTCTCCCCGCTTCCCAATACATCTCTACAAATGCCTTAGGTTGTATGACATTACACCTTATACAGATTTAAAACATGGTAATAGACCTCCTTTCTCTATGGCCAGGGTCTAGCTCCAGCCTCCACAGATGAATGAAGACATTTGACCCTTGGTTCTCTGGGTTATGCTTATTTCACTCAGCATAATTTCTTTCATAGCCATGCATTTACCTTCACAGGCTGCATGCAATATCATTGTTTCTAATTGTTGAATAAAACTCCATGGTATATATGTACCACAGTTTTTGGATCCATTCATCCAGAGAGGGACATCTGTGTTGTTTCCATAATTTAGCTATTGTAAATTGAGCTGCTATGAACATTGATTTTGCTGTGTCACTGAAGTGTGCTGATTCTAAATCCCCTGGAAAAATACCCAGGAGAGGGATAGTAGGATCATATGGTGGGCTTATCCCTAGTTTTTGAGGATTTTCCACACTGCTTTCCAGAAACATTGCCATTTTGAAACCTCCCACAGGGTGGTACAGGAAACTGCTTCATGAACAGTGAACCCCAAACCACCAGATACAGAGCAGAATATGGAGCAGTCTGGAGGAGGGGCTCCAGGCCCCTAGGGTTTTGACTGTCTGCCTTGGGAGCTGTGTGGTAGACTCTCCCGACTGGTCTGGCAACTTGCATTTAGAGACTTCCTTCCCACCCCATAACATGCCCAATCTGCTAGTGGAGTCCATGACCTGGATCTGCTCAATAGGGCCTAAACAGCTTGGTGGGGTGGAGAGGGAGTTGTACTGCAGATCCAACAGATACTACCTGAAAGTCTCAGGTGGGACAGAAGCTGCCCTCGGCCTCAGGGACCTATGAATAGAAGGGGCAGCCTGGATCCAGTGCTTTCCTCTACTATCAGACTCTGATTTCTGTGAACACAAGTGGTCCCGTAGGACCTTAGGACCTAGGTGCTCCAAGTGGGACTGGGCTTCCATACCCATAGTGGTTGCATTTGAGACCTCCAAAAACACTGTTCTAGCTGGGCTGGTGTCTCCTTCATGCCTGCCTCACCTTGCTGGGGTTATCACTGCCCCTCACATCATCTCATGGGGCAGGTGAGGTTCTCAAGACACCCAAGAATGAGGAGATAATGGTCCTGGGTGAGCTCAGTGCAAGCTGGCCATTATCCTTGGAACAGCAAGAGTTCCTTACAGCTACACCAGGATCCACAAGACTCCAAGCAGCTCCTGAGTCTCCAGCTGAAGTGGGACAGGAGTTTGGGCAGACGGACACTAACCTGCACAAGAGTGTAACTCAGGGGGCCCTGAAGTCTGTTTTCACAGAAAGCATGGCAAGTGAATGTTTGCAACCCCTCTACAAGGAGAAAATTACTGGGAGGCTACCTGGGAATCTCACTGTCAGCTGAGATCACCAAAATTCATTCCCTCCAACAAACTCAACTGAGAAGAGACTCCACCTGGTAACCAGTTATGAACACATACCCCCACCTTACATTTTAACCTTGGCAGTAATAATTCAGAACCTTCCCAACTTCTTTCTTTTGTTTTTTATTTATTTCTGTTGCTGTTCTTGGAATTGGTGTTCCTTAGTTTATGTACCTTTGGGTTGTTTATTTATTTGAGTGGTTGATTCATTGTAACTCTCACTGTGATTTTTGTATTTGTCTGCTGTGTCCATATTGCTGGGTTTCGACCTGTAGCAGTCTGCAATATTACAAACTAGTTCTCAGTCTCTTTGGGCTGAAAAGACCCATAGTCTTTATTACCTCCTTCTTCCCTTTCCTCTGTCAATTCCTAAACTGTTTTCTGATCTCTTTCATCCTCCCTCAAAATCGTTGCACCACTCTCATCCTATTTCACTCTTTTCCTTATTCCTAGAATAGCCTATATTATCTCTACTAACTTGTAGCTCTATATTCTAATTCACAATTTCCATACTACCTTCCTACCTCATTCCTTTGCTCACCAGACCTTTGTTTTCCCTCACCTACATGGATCCTGGTGGACTGAACTGAATGCCATACTTGAAAATGGGTGTTTTTTGCTAACCAAGTATAGTGTCAGAGGTATCAAGGAAGAAAACTGATAATCCAAGTGCTCTTATAGCTGCTAATCAACATTGTAATAACTACTGTAGACATTTTCTGATGTACACATTGGCTGCTCTTATTGATTTCTACCCCAAATCTCCTGAGGTATTGGAAAACCTAAAGGTCCGCAATACTTCACAGAGTGGGGTACCAGTCATTGAACTATGCTACCCAAATTGTACCCAAGCCCAACTAAGCAAAGAGATAAAAAGCTCCAATATTATCAACATAGCCCCCAAGAGAATATTCAGTGTCAGACCTCAAGCCAAACTCCCTGTAACTGAAAATGAGGAAAAAGGGAAACAATCCCCACCTCAAGCCCACAGGTCTCCATCCAAGGTATCCATGGTCGGGTTCCTGGATGAAAACCTAGAAAAATGTATCAAAAATATGATTAGTAATTCAATCAAAGAATTAAAAGAAGATTTAAGGAAAGAGATAAGAGAGCAATTTCAGGAGATGAGAGACCACATACATAAAGAACTAGACATTCTGAAAAGAGATATAGCAGAGCTCTTAGAATTGAAAAATACTGTGAACCAAATCAAAACCTCATTGGAAGATACTAAACCCAGAGTAAACTTAGAAAATAGAACCTCAAAGAACAAACTCTCAAAGAATGAACATGAGAAAACAAAGACAGTCTGAGCAACATTGAGTGCAAGGTGGACAGACAAGAAAAGAAGCTTACTGAGCACGATCATAACTTCCAAGTAGTATTTGATGAGATAAGATAAAATAATGTGATTAACTGGGATTGAAGAAAACATTGAGCAACAAACAAGGGGCATTAAGAACATTCTAAGTGAAATTGCCAAGGAGGATTTTCCCCATATCAAAATTGATCCAGAAAATCAAATTCAAGACACTTATAGGACATCAAACAGACCTAACCAATTGAGAAATTCACTGAGACACATCATTTACAAAATGAATAACAAAGAAATGAAGAAAAGAATCCTAAAAGCAGCAAGAGAAAATCACTAAATTACCTTCAGAGGCAGACCAATTAGGATCACTATGGATTTCTGAGATGAGACAATAAAGGCCAGGAGAGCATGAAATGATATTTTTCAAACTTTGAAAGAAAATAACTTTTAGCCAAAGATACTATATCCTGAAAAACTCAGTTTTAAATATGACAGGGAAATTAAATACTTCCAAGGATATTGTCAAGCTTGCAAGGTACATGAACACAAAGCCTATGCTACAGAAAATTCTCAAGGACATACTTCATTCAGAGGAACATGCTAATGACTTCCAAAACCCTTAAACAGAAGAAACTCAATAATCACAAAACACACTAAAAGATATCCAAGATGGCACAAAACAGCAATAGTCACAATGTCAGGGACCCAGATTCCCATATCTATTCTAACTCTGAAAATGAATAGACTCAATGCCCCAATCAAAAGACACAGATTGGCAAACTGGATTAAAAAACAAAATTCAACAATATGCTGCCTAGAGGAGACATACCTCAAAATCAAAAATAGAGACTGAAGGTGAAAGGTTGGCAAAATGTTTACAAGGTTTGTGGCCTTAAAAAGCAAGCTGTGTTGTGAAACTTATATCTGATAAAGCTAATTTTGACCAAAAACTAGTCAGAAAGGACAAAGAAAGTCATTGCATCACAGCAAAAGAAACAATTCATCAAGAAGACATAAAGATAGCTACCATTTATGCTCCCAATTACAACCCTCCCAAATATATGGAAAAAGTACTCAAGGACATTAAACTCCTCATCGATCTCAACACAATAATACTGGGGGACTTTAATACACCATTATCAACAACAGATAGATCATCAAAACAAAAAATCAACAAAGATATCTCCAACCAAATCAACTCTATAAATCAACTGACTTAACAGACATTTACAGAATATTCCATCACAAATCGGCTGAGTCTACCTTCTTCTCAGCAGCTCACAAATCCTTCCCCAAAATAAACCACATCCTAGTCCCCAAAACTGACCTTAACAAATAGAAAAAAGTTGATATAGTCCCAAGTATCCTGTCATACCACAATGGTATGATCTTAGCATTTAACAGCAAACAACACAACAGAAATGCTAAAATACTTGGAAATTTAATGATACCCTCTTAAATGATCAATGAATGAAAGAGGTAATGAGAACAGAAACCAAAAAAGTCTTGGAAACAAATAAGAATGATGAAACAATGTATTGAAATCTCTAGGATAGTATGAAAACATTCTTAAGAGGTAAATTTACAGTACTGAGTGCCTTCATCAAAAATCAGGAAAAAGCCCAAATAAATAGACTTATGCTCCAACTCAAATCCCTACAAAAAGAGGAACAATCCAATCACAAACCTAATAGAAGACAGGAAATAACAAATATCAGAGCTGAAATCAATGAAATTGAGAAAAACAACAATAATAAAAAATACAAACTATCAACAAAACAAACAGTTGATTCTTTGAAAAAATAGATAAGATCAACATCCCCCTTGCCAACATCACCAAAAGGAAGAATGAAGTGAAGCAAATCATCAAAATCAAAGACAAATCCAGAGATATCACCATTGACTCAACAAAATCCAGAAGATTATCAGAATTTGTTTTGAAAAATTATACTCTGACAAGTTTGATAATCTGGAAGAAATGGACAAATATCCTGCATACAACATTCCCAAACTAACATGGGTGGACATTGAAATTCTAAACCAACCAATCTCAGGTAGCAAAATTGAAACAGCAAACAAAGGCCTTCCAAAAAGAAAAGCCCAGGACCTGATGGATTCACAACAGAATTCTACCAGACCTTTGCAGAAGAATTAACACCAATCCTCTACAAGCTTTTCCATGAAATTGAAATGGTTGGAACCCTCCCAAGCACTTTTTGTGAAGCAAATATAACCCTGATACCAAACCCAACAAAGACACATCAAGAAAAGAAAACTACAGACCAATCTCCCTGATAAACATAGATGCAAAAATCCTTAATAAAATTCTAAAATATCACATCCAAAAATACACCAAAAAAAAAAAAATACACCACAATCAAGTGGGCTTCATTCCTTGACCATATACTGGTTCAAAATATGCAAATCAGTAAATGTGATTCACCACTTAAACAGCATTAAAGACAAAAACCATATGATCATGCCAATTGATACAGAAATGGCCTTCGATAAAATTCAACACTAATTTATTCTCAAAACTCTGGAGAAGATAGGGATCAAAGGAACATACTTTGCCTATGACTCTGGGGGATGAAGAGAGGGGGCAGGGAGGAGGATGAGAATAAGAGGGATATCAAGGCAACTGGAGGCAGGGAATAGGGGGTTATCAACCCAGTGGGGAAATTCAACTTCCATGAGAAGCCCAACTAACATGGGGGTAAAGTAGGGGAAACATGGGATCAGGGGGAATCCAAAAGGGGAAGATCATGAACTGCCATCAGCCTTGGCTTGCTAGGTCATTATGCACATGATCATGATTATATGGCAACGATACCCTCCTATATGTATGACTATGTTTAATGAATTTTTAAACAAGGAAATAAAAATCTGTTCAACATATTAGACAATCCATGTTACATGTGTGCCCTGTTATAAAAATTTTTAAATCATGTAATCATTCAACATTCTTTTTGAGTATCAAGCACTGTTCCATGTACTGGGGATACAGAGGTAACAAAATCTCTAATCTGAAGGTGCTCACATTCCAGTGGAGAGGGGAGACAAAAAAAAGTAAGCTAATAATTTCCATATATATCAAGAGTGATCAAGCACACAAAGGGTATCAAGAATAACAGAAGCAGGTATTGCTTTGGGTGAGATGAAATAGAAACCCTCGAAGCTGAAGCCTGAGCAAAGTGAGGGCCACCAAAAGCTCTAAAATGAGTTTACCAAATAAAATTGGAAATTTCCAAATTTTAAGACATGTACTTCAACTTCAGCTTAAATTTAACAAGCTATCAACTACTTAATTGACAACTTGATAGAGACCCAAAAGTAAATGACAGAACTAGGCCTTAAACCTAGACTTTCTAGGAAACAATTCTAAGATAAATAAGCAGTCAATTGAATATTTATAAACTTAAACCCTAAACTATACAAGAACAAAACTATAGACTCATAGCTTTTGTGAACATAAAAACAAAATTTATCAACAAAATACCAGCAAAAAAATCCAACAATATATTAAAAAGATTATTTACCCCTATCAAGTGGGATTCATTTCAGATTGCAAGGATAGTTCAACATTCACAAATCAATAAACATGATGCATCATATCAGCAGAATGAAGGGGGGAATATCATCATTTCAACTGATGCAGAAAAGGCATTTAAAAAATTAAATATACCTTCATGATAAAAATTCTGAACAAATCAGGCATACAAGGAATATATTTAATATGATAAAGACCATTTATAATAAGCCAACAGCTAACATTATTAAGTGAGGAGAAGCTAAAGCTTTCTTTCTAAGATCTGGAACAAGACAAAGATGCCCACTTCTACTACTTTTATTCAACATAATACTGAAAGTTCTCAGCAGAGCAATTCAGCAATCGAAAGAAATTAAGGGCATCCAGATTAGAAAAGAAGTCAAATTGCCTCTGTTTGCAGATAATTTGGGGTCAAGACCCCAAATCACAGGAAACAAAAGCAACACTAGACAAATGGGATTTCATCAAACTAAAAAGCTAAACAGCTAATGTTTACTTCTAGGCTATCTATTCTGTTCCATTAGTCTGTGTCTGTTTGTGCCAATATCATGCCATTTTGATTACTAGGGACCAGAATAGTGAGCCTAGAAGTAAACCGTCTACAGCCAAGTGATTTTCAACAAATTTTCTAAAAGCACACTCTGGGGGAAAGACAGTCTTTTCAATAAATGGTGTTAGGAAAATCTGACATTCACTTTCAGAAGAATGAAACTAGACCACTCTCACTACTTATGAAGATCAACTCAAATGGATTAAATAGTTCAGTGTAAGACATGAAACTACTATAAGAAAACATAGGAAAAATGTTTCAGAACATAGGAATAGGCAAGTATCTTTTTGCACCAGACCCCAAAAGCACAGAAAACAAAAGCAAAAAATAGATAAATGGAATTGTATCAAACTAAAAGGTTTCTATACAGCAAGGAGAATAATTAACAAAGTGCAGAAACAATTTACAAAATGGGAAAAAACATTTTTCAAACTATACATATGACAAGGGATTGACATACAGAACATGTAAGGAACTCCAAAAACTTCTTAATAACAGAAAAAAAATCTGACTTAGAATGGGCAGCAACTTATCTAAATAGATATTTCTCATAAGAAGACATACAAATGATCAACAGATACATGAAAAGTGTAAATCAAAACCATAATGAGATATCAATTTATCCCAGTAAGAATGATTAATATCAAAATGACTGAAGATAAAAAGTGCTGGTAAAGATATAAAGAAAAGGGAATCATTATATATTATTGCTGAGAATGTAAATGAGTACAGCCATTATGGAAAATAGTATGGAGGGGGGGTTCCTCCGAAAATTAAAAGTAGAACTACCACATGCATGTGTGAGTTTGCCAGGATGAACCCAACTAATATGTATAACTATAAACCTCTATTTTTAAAATAAAATGGAACTATCAGATGATCCAGCTATCTCACTATTGGGTATATACTCAAAGGAAATGAAATCAGGATGTCAAAGAGACATCTGCAATCCCATGTTCATTGCTGTATGAGTCACAATAGCAAAGAAATGGAAACAACCTAAATTTCTATGAACCAAGACATGAACAAAGAGAATATGGTACATAGACACAATGGAATACTATTCAGTCATAAAAAGGAATGAAACCATGTCAATTTCTGACCACGGATTAAGCTGAGATCATTGCAAGTGAAATGTGAGGCACAGAATGACAAATACCACATTTTCTCACTTACATGTGGATTGTTTTTAAGGTCAATCATAATGTGTAATGGAGATTACTAGAGGTTGAGAAGCAGGGAGGGAAGAACAGTGGGAGGGTGGAATAACAGCTACCAAAACACAGACAAAAGAAATATTCTAGACTTCTTCAGAACAGTGGTGCAACTACAGTCCACAATAACTTATTAAAGATTTTTTAACCTCTAGAACAGAGGAATTTGAAGGCTCCAAACACAAAATTATGATAATGAGGTAGAAAGATTACTCAGATTTAATCAGTACATATTATGTACATATATTTAAATATCACATTCTGCTGTGTAATTATTACATATAAATCAAAAAATCTTAAATGTGTAAGGAGAGGAAAATGTTAGCTACCCTGATTTGATCATTACACATTAAATATGTACAATGTTATAATACTACATCACATAAATTGGTACAATTAAAAATAAATAAATAGAAGCAACGCATATCTCTGTGGCTCAAGGCCTCATACCCTGGATGGAAGTGAGACAGAGAAGACAGTGTTAAAAGAGATAGCTGTGTCAACCCACAAGGTAGAAAAACCATGCCTGAGCTCTCTGAAGCCTTCCATTAAAGGGCATTATTAATCCCATGGATTAAGGCAAGGCCTTCAGGTCCTAATCATTTTCCATGACTCTACCTCTTAATACACATCACCACCTTGGGAGTTAAGTTCTAATACATGGATTATCAGTGGGCACATGTATTCAAACCACAGCACCTCCAAACAGGCAATATTTCCATTTCCATATGAAATTATGAGATTATCCTTCACCCAACACTGATGTTATCGAGGTATCATATTATTTTTGTGAGTGATTTTATTATAAGTGATATCTCAGTGTTACTTTCATTTTCCTTTTCCATGATTCTGAATAAATTTCAATCAATTTTAAATTGCTGGTGGAATATTTGGATTGCTCTTTTATTAACTGATGTAATAGCCTTCAATTCAAATTTTAGCTCATGGTCTATATCTCTGTTAACCGGTAACTATATGACATGTATATATAGCAATATTATAAATGAAAAGATGAAAATTTTA
>PVKS010051348.1:0-11178 GCA_004027875.1 Aplodontia rufa | reverse complement strand
CGCCTCCCCTGCGCAAACCGCTGCTCTGTGCTTATTAGGAAGCTCTTTCCAGTCACTGATCCTGCCGGCAGACAGTGCACAGGTCCGGGAGGTGTCCTCGCCAGTACGCTGTCTTTAAAGCTGTGCGGGATTTTTTCCCCCCTGCAGAAGGGACTCTGGCAGGCGGGAATGTAGGCTGGAGAGTGCAAATGCCTGCCGGCGGACCAGCCGGCGGGCGCGCCGCCGCAGTGCGCGGGGCAAAGAATCCCTGTTCGCTCGTAGGTCTCTATTCCCCAAAACCAATACTGAGATCAGAACTGGTGATTCATAATGCCATTTCCCAAAACGCACCTTAAAAAACTGGTGAGAAGCCAGAGATATCCTGATCAGTCACGGGGGTGCAATGGAAGCCTTTTGTCTTCAGATCGCCATCTTGAAGAGTCTAAAGGAAGGTATTTTGTAGATTGTTTATAAATTTCTCCTTCCCTGATTTTTCATTCAAATTTCTATATTTCTGCTGGAAAAGCCAAAAAAAGTTATGTCAAGTTATTATCAGTGAATCCTGTCAGGAGACATTGATCTGTCCCATTGCTTTTTCTGACTTAGCTAACAAAGTGAAGAAAGAAGTAGCTTTCTTTTACTTTTTCTTTTCTTTTTTTTTAAGGAGAGAGGGACACACACACACACATACAGAGAGAGAGAGAGAGAGAGAGAATTCATTTAGCTTTTGAGATGGGGCTTTTGTTGCCCTAACACTTACTTGTGTACGTGGTGCTGGGGTTTGAACCCATGTACTCCCGTATTCCAGGCAAGCGCTGTAACTGACAAACCACTGCTCCAGCCCCACAAGCAGCTAGCTTTTAAGAGTTGAGGTTTTCTGGGGGAAACTGCAACAGGTGAAACCCATGGTGGTTTATCTATGCTTTGGCATTACCCCTGGATAACAAAGTTTATATACATTGATTGCTACTGTTTTGATAATGTTTCCCCCTCAACTGTATCTCTATATACTTCTAATTTTAAAAAAAAGAGTTGAGGTTTTGTCTGTTTTTGCAAAAGTAATTTTATTTTTAATGTAAAGGCAATAGAAAAAATTTAAAGGAAAAAATAAAATATTTTACTATATGAAATTTAACTTTGTATCCCCAAAATATAATACATAAAAAGGCAATAAGAAAGGAAAAACTGCTTCCCAATTAACATATTTAAAACATTGATAAAGATTTTATTAAAATTGTTATTAAAATTGAATTATTAAAGAAAACAGGCAAATCATACATTATGTTGAATAGTTTATATAGAAAGGTTCAACTTTGTAACTAGTAAATTAAATTAAAATGTAGTAGCAATTTATATAACACTCAATATTATACAATGCAGTAAAATAATGAACCCATTTAAGTAGTTATATAAGGAGAATTTGGCACTAAATAATATGATTTACATAAAACAAATAATTCTGCGCACCAAACTTATGAGGTAAGTATATATTTCCTCATTTTTTAAAAGGGAGAGGGACAGTGGGAGAGAGAGAAAGAATCAATTTTATTTAGTTTTGCACGTGGCTTTCATTGCTCCAACATTTTGTTGTGTACATAGTGCTAAGGTTCAAAACCGTGTCCTCACACATGCCAGGCAAGCGCCATAAATGCCGAGTCACCACTCCAGCTCCTATTTCCTCCTTTTTTTGAAATTTTATATATTTTTTAATCCAGAAAGCTTGATAACATAGTCATTCCAATAATTTTTCTGTTTGTTTACATATTTTTCTATGTACATAATCATATCATTGTAAATGGATGTGGATGATTATTACTTCAGATAAAGGGGCTGGGGAAGATTTCTTTGTGGAGGGAACATTTAATAGAAAACTTGCTTCAACCTTTTTAGACTCTTCCCCAAACAGAAGCCAGAATGTCCTTTAAAAATATGAATCAGAACACGTCATGAATCTAAATTTATGCTCCTTTGACATAGTTGGCTTTTTGTTTTAGCCACTTGTCAGTATGGGTGTTCTACTGTACTTTGAAGTTTTGTAACAAGTAAAAATCCATGTAATCAAGACCACAGGAAAGATATAGAATACTCTCATCAGCCCCGAAAGTTTGCTCAGGTTCCTTTGCAGAAGGCTCCTGACTCCTGGCTCTAGGTGACCATTCATTTGATTTCTGACACTATGTATTAGCTTTGCACGTTATGAAGTTTATGTAATAAAATCCTTCAGTATGACTTCTTTGGTTCTGATCTATTTGCTTAGAGAATGATTCTGACATTCAGCTATCTCTCCATGTGTCATCGAAGGTCATTGAACCTCTGCTATTTCCTCAATTTTAAAGAAAATACTGTATATAGAATTTTCTAAGTATTCCCAATTACAAATCTGATTAATTTCTTAGTGGAGCAATAACAACCATAATAAACTTTTTATAACCAATTACTGTTTTGCCTATTTAATTAGAAAATGAACAGTTTTAAAATGTTATTGTAGTGTGTTAGCTAATACAATAAAATAAGCACTGTCATTATCTACTTGGTGGATTTACACATTGATATACTTTTAGAAATAATTATCTGAACTATATTAATAGCTAAGAATAATTAAAATACTTTGGTGCAATGGTTGCTCTTCCAGAAATCTATTCCAAGATAAACTTTGCTATACTGAACAAAGATTTATGGAAAGTATATGAATCATGGTACTATCGATAATAGCCAAAAATCTGTAAAGACCAAACTAACAGTATGGGAGTAGGTAAACAATCAATTACGTGTCTCAAAAATGATATATGATGTAAATTTCAAAACTCTAATGAGTATTTAATTATTTGTAAAGTTATCCCAAAACAGTATGAAGTCTATACAAACTGCATTGTGCCTAACTTTGCAGAATTTTGTTAACAAGAATGGAAATTCCAGGAAAAAAAAATGAAAGGGAGAGGTAGTAACTAAGCAAAATGTTCCAATCTGGATCCAATTTCCATATACATTGAGTGAAAGCATGTTTCTCTAGAAGAAAATGTGATGCTACTTCAACAATTTGCTGTTTTACTATATGATAGCATTTTGCTAGACTATGTTAAAGTGTTTTATGATAAGTTTATGGTTCTTATCAACAGGAGTTACCTTGTATTTTTCACTTTTATATGGGTTAGAATGCATGTAGAGAAACAAAATATTATCAATAGTTATTGCTGAGTATTAGCATTATGGATACTATTATGTCCTTTATTATTCTTATCTGTATTTCTTTTAAAATGTTACAATAACTATGAATTATTTTTATGTTAAAAATAGAAGATAATTTTAATAGTATTGCCTCTAACACAAATGGATATTTAGAGAATTAAATAAAATAATATATAGGAACAATTTTGCAAAGACATTACTAAGTAACATATTCAAAAGGTAAATTAAAATTTTTCAATCTGAAATCAGTAAATATGTTTCCTTACTATTAATTTATGCATAGATCTGAAAGTAGTTGCTGGGCATTAAAACATAGCACTTGCAGATTTCTTTGTAATATTTACTTCTTGTCATTGTGTACCTCATTCTGATGAGAAATCAGGGATGAAGATATTATGTTTAACCTGGAGCAAGGTGTTATCCTACTGTTTTATAATTCTTTAATGATTCATATGCTGGGGTTCTCATGAGCAGTGAAAAACAGAAATATCATTCACTCCTCTAATTTTCTGAAATGGTACATGATTCACATATCTCCACAGGGGAAATGAGAAAAAGATGGTAGGGAAGGGAAGCAAGAGTGAGTCGAAAAAGGTTCTTCAGGCAATTACACCGTGCCTCTCCTTCCCTCCTCTTCAAAACGCCTAAGATCTCCTGTTTTATTCTCCCTTTACTGTAGTCCATGTTGAAGCCACACAAAAACTATTTGTGTAGGAGTTTGAGTGAATGGGATACATTATACTTTATGGAGTTGATCAATACTGCAAATCCAGTAGTATTGGAGCAAAGCCTGTTTTATGTAGCTCAATGATAGTTGATGCTTCTAAACGAATGTCTTCTTCCACTTTTTTTTAATTCTTGGTATTATGTTTTAGAGAAGTATGTGCTGCAATAAGAATGGATCTTACAATATTTTCTGTAATCTTTCAGTTGTATTCAACTCCTGGAAGGCTCTTTAGACACAGACCATTGAGAGGGGTAGCATTTACTTTCTTTCACCATGAAAGGGAGCTGGTGAAAATTGCTCTGGTTTTCTTATAGTGACCACTTTGAGGTTCACTTACAGCCAACCTGGCATGCACATCTTCTCTGTCTTGTTCCACTGGTCCTTCTTGCTTTTTCTAAAGTATTATTTACTAAAAGGATGGTAGTCTGTCCATATGGTCTGTTTTTTTTTTTTAAGAGAGAGGAACAGTGAGAGAGACAGAGAAAGAGAGAAACAACTTTATTTAGTTTTTCACATGGCCTTAGTTGCTCCAACACTTAGTTGTGTACGTGGTGCTGGGGTTTGAACCCGGGTCCTCGTGCTTGCCAGGCAAGCGCCGAAACCACTGAGCCACCGCTCCAGCCCCTTGTACAGTCTGTTTTTGAAAAAGGAATCTTTCAGATTCTTCAGAATATACATGTTATGTACTATTATGTACATGTTATGTACTATTGTGGATCACAAAACCTTTATACTTTTTAGTTTTATTTGATGATTTTACTATCACAAAAGACATTTAAATATAAATATAAAGGTAAAAAGTAAACAACTGTTCCCAAGTTATTTGTCTTCCATTTCCAAACTTTTAGAAATTTATAATCATATTTTGTATACTTAAGATTTTCTCATTTTTCATTATATTGAATACACTTCTCTTGGTTTATTGTTTTTATGTTTCTATATTATTAATTTTTAATTTTAAAAAATCAATGTATTTTAACTTATGCATAAAACATAAAAGTTGTGTACATTAATGGGATACAATGTGAAGTTTGATGCATGTATGAATTGTGTAATGTTTGAATCAGGTTTAACAGAACTCCTCAAACATGTATCATTTACTTATGAAGAGAATTTTCTGAATCCTTTCTTTTACCTTCTGGAAATACACACTACATAACTGTTATCTATTGCTGATTTACTGTGCAAAAGCATACCAGAACTTCTTTCTTAGAACTTGTTATTTAGTACCCATTATTCAGCCTGACCCTGTTTCCCTATGCCCACCCCCAACTCACTTTCCTCAGCCTGGGCAACCACCATTGTACTCTCCTTCTATGAGATATATGTTTTTAGATTCTACTTTCAAGTGAGATCATGTACTACTACTCGTGTTTCTATGCCTGGCATTTTTCACTGGACATAATGATCTCCAGATCCATCCAAATAGTCCCAAATAACAGAAATTTATTGTTTTATATGGCTCAATAATATCCATTATATTTAATTTCCTTTGAACATTTATTTAGTAGCAGGGTTACTGAATTTAATAGTAGCTCAAATTTTCAGTTTCTGAGGAACTTCCATACTGTATTACCCAATAACAATACTAATTTACATTCTAACAATGTGCAAAGATTGCTTTTATCCCTCATCCTAATGGTAACAGTCATTTTTATTGGAGTCAGATATTTCACAATAATTTTGATTTGCATTTCCAATTACTATTATTTTTTTTAGAGGTTTGTTTCCCCATATTAGTATTGAGCTCCTGGACTCAAGTGATCCTTCCACCTCAGCCTCCTGAGTAGATGGAGCTACAGGTGCTAGTTACCATGCCTGGCTTCCAGTCTTTGCTACTGTTGAGCTCTCTCAATCAGCACCTTCACCTAAGAAGGAGGTCCAGAAGAAAAGTAGAAATAATAACCCATCTTGCATGCAAATACTATCAGAGCAAACCATATATCCATCTTACAATTCAAAATGAGAGCTTCATATTCAAACATTGCTACTTTGTAGGTTATTGAAAAACCAGCAAGATGGGATTGTTGCATTTAACAGCTTGGATATTTCTTCATAAAATAATTCATTATATAAATCACTTATCAGGCTTTGTATAGAATATCTTTTTATGACATACAGCGAGAAATACCTTTATGAAGCAAGCATTGCTCTAACAAACAGTGAGATCCTATGACTACTTTTGAATGGCTTTCGAATTTTAATTTCACCACAATTTATTGTTGCTTTCAGTTTCTGCTTTTCTGAAGGTTTGTTCTAGCTTGCAATTAAGCATATTTTGACTTACAAGCTTGGTGAACTGAGGGGAACTTCTGATACTCTCCTGGTTCTAAGCATCACTATTTTGAAGAATAGTAGGTTTAGTTAACAAAGAAAGCTACATGCTGCAAAATCTTGGTTAGTTCTTTCCCTTTAGTTGAGAGCCATCGCTGTATGCTAGCAGAGTATAGGAAAGTTTGAGGCCACCAGTGGATAGGTGGTACAAAGAAGTCCAAAGGGACTAGTGAATGCATCATTATTCATGAGATAATGTTTTTGTAGGATACTAGGGAAAGGGTAGGGAATATCACTTAGCTACAATGCACAGTCTGAGAATCCATCACTTATCTGACTCTTAATAACAATCTTGTAATAAAAAAGAAGCACATACATGTACTCACAAATTGCCATCTTGTCAAGAATTGGAGAACAGCTGTTTTTAAAATCTAGACTGAAGAGACTGCAGAGTATTCAAATGGGAGAGTGGCAGCTTCAATTGCTGGAAACCCTAAGGGCAAGCTATCCTCTACAGCATGAATTAGGTCCTATGGGACAAAGAGAACAACTTCTGTGTAGATATGCCATCTGCACTGCACTGATCTTGCCAAGAAACACGCAAATCTGAAATTGACATTGCAAAAATGATACTAGGACCTTAATCTCCCATAGTATTCTAGGCCATCTTGGGTGAGACAGCTTCCAGGCCAGTCTGACAGCCAAAGCAAGCAAAGTAAGTGGATCTCAAATCAGTCAGTGCTAAGTTCGTAAGTATCTTCCAATTGCATTGCTTCCAAGTGACTTCACAGAAAAGAAAGAGATCCTCATACTCAGAATGGAAATAATGCCTCTTTGAACTCTTCCTCGTAAAGTGTTTTTATGCCTTAGAATAAACATTAATTTCCTATTACCAAAATAATAAAGGGGAACAAATTTAGAGGCTTAAAACAATACAAGTGCATTATTTTACAGTTCTGTAAATAAAAAATGTGGAATGAATTTTATGGGTAAATTCAAACTATCAGCATATCTGCATTCCTTCTGGAGCCTTTAGGGTAACATATTTACTTGCATTCAGTGCCCTTCAATGAATTGTGAGTTCTATAACATTCACTTATGATAGTAGGTCACTATGCAAAAAGTGAACATTGGATGAATTAGGTAAGATTATATTCAGTTACACTTAGCAAGTTCTAAGCAACAGAGTAATAAAGGGTGATGCACCGGAATTAAGTTATGAGGGACTTACAAAGAGAACCCCTCCCCCTCATGCTCCTACCTCGGTTTCTATAACAAACTATGTCTCATTCACATTTCTCTGCCTTTGCCCTGAGCTATCCTCTCACCCAGAATGCCTCTCTGCTCTGTTCTCTATTTATTAAATTCTACCTCGTATATCAATTCTCAGCTCAAAGGCACTCTCTGGGAAATGTACCTCCATCCTCTGCAAGTGACATTAATCACCCCCGCCCCAGAACTCATGTAGAGCTTTAAGTAGTACCACATTGTAGTCATCTAAGTGCCCTCTACAGCCATTCAGGTATGTTGAACATTTCAATCAATAAATGTGTTGAACTGAAGTGGATTAATTCATAAAAATATCTCAAACAAGCTGTGTCATTTAATAAAAGGAGTTTTCCACACATAAAAACAGGAAAAGCAACCAAATTTGTCTATCTGAAGAACAAAGACTATTACAAATTCATGTGTATAAGTATCAGCTCAAAAGTTTGTATAAACAGATTTCAGATTTCCACCATCAGAGAATCTAAATCAGGATGAATGAAGCAGATTCTGAGGGCTTTTATTTTAATAGGAACCAGAGATATACACTGATAAAGGTTGGAAGAATTTTTCTAGATTATACTTTCCAACAACTGTGTACCCGCATATAATCATTTCCTCTTTAACAATTTAATAAGGTCCTTTTAGATGACAATTTTCTTCATGAAAGAAGCTCTCCCTAGCACTGTGGTGAGCATAACAAGTGGATTGACATTAAACAGTTTTTAAGCCTCTAAAATCATGTGAAAGCATTGCCTATATCCTATCTTATGCCATTAAGTCCAACTCAGTATCTTACCTATATTTCTATGCAGAGAATTCTCCAAGATAAATATAATTGATTCCTATATTCTATAAGTTCTAAAGAAGGTATAGAAAACAAAACAGAAAAAATACACAACTACTTTAGTTCCCCATTATAATTAATTTTTATTAAGTTATAAACATGGTATTTAATTACTCCATGTCTTTTGGTCTTGGGTGAGTAAGATTTCAACTTCTCAACTATTGTTATGAAGTTAAGCTACCTTTATAAAAACAGAAAACTAATAATAGCTTTTTTCACACATACAAAAGCAGAAAGAAGTGTTGGCTAACAAACTTGAACTATAATAAACATTAAAGGAAGTTATTTAACATTAAATAAAGAACAATCAAACTGGTTTAGAAATAGTAAAGACAATGAAAATAGCACAAATACATAATTTTTATTTAAATATCATTAAATAGATAATTCTTGAAAGCAAAGATAAAAGTGCATTAGGATAATAATATATGAAGAAGAAAAATGTATAATGACAGAAAAGGCAGGAGAGGAAAAATGGAACATATGTTTATAAGGCCATTATATCATACATAAAGTTGTAAATTATTATTTATAATTTCATTGTAAACCTTAAGAACAATTTCAGAGCAAAAACTGTTAACATGGAAAACAGCATTAATTTATCATGACAAAGTGATTAATTAGTTCATCAATCAGAAATGATTATTTTTAAGGATCTATGGACAACAATGGAATTTCAAAATATCAGGGTAAACTTCTCCTCAAAGAGTTACAGAATACAAATATCAATAGATATAGAAGGCATCAGCAACACCGTTAACCAACTTGAACTAATTTGATTTATAGAATAATTTTCCCAAAACCAGAGAATGCAAGTACTTTTCAAATTTTCAGTTACCATATTCTTGTCTGTATAATTCGTACCAAACTAATTGAAATTACTCAAATACCACAAATGTTTTGTTTCTCTGACTGTAAAATAATTAAATTACAGGTCAGTTGTTGGGGTGTAGCCTTCACCCCTATTTCAACAGCTGCCCTAGGGCAATCTTGTTACTATTTCCATAAGTTCCTTCAGGAAGGGCTGCTAGGTCCTGCTTTGTTATGCAAAGAGTTAGAGTGGTTGGAATGTGCTGTTACCTAGTTGTTTGTCTGTACTCAAATTCTGCATAACCCCTGGCAACTCCCTTAGAAGGATTATTGATTGCTTGGCTGTCTCCCCTCCTCCATAATAAAAACCCATGTGCCTTAGTAATAAATGGATTCTGAGCTGCCATCAGCTGCGTGTGGTTGCCTAGTTTCCCCGGCTGGAAGGGAAGGGGTCCCCGGATGAGGGGGGACCCGGGTTCCAGCCGTCGGCACTCACCCTCCTCCTGATCGGCTCCCGGGGGGCGATCCAGCCCCCCACAGTCAGTAATGATAAATATTAAAATTTCAAATATTTGAAAATATAATAACACACTTCTCAATAACCCATGCTGTTAGAAGAAATATATATAGAAAAAACAGGTGTTATACCTGAGCACAACAAAAATGACAGGATGGAGCTGATGTACTATTTAGAGAGAAATTGATAATACTAACATAACTATTGAAAATAAGTAAATACTCAAATCGATTATCTTAGTCCTGTCTTTACTTATTACAAAAGGAAAAATAAATTATATTCAAAATAAACACAAGAACATTCTAAAGATCAGAGTGGTAATCAATGAAACAACATATACACTCACATAATTTAAGACTGAAGCAACAAACCCCAAAACAGATAGTTTAATGGAAATGCTAAACCTCTTGACTGAGGAAATAAGAAAAAAAAAATACATAGAGCAGACAAATTACCAACATTAGGAATGAGAGAGGTACCATCACTGAAGATTCTGAATATATTAAAATAACAATAGGGGATAATGTTGACTATGGGTCTGTCATAGATGGTTCTGACATAGTTAAAGTATCTTCCCTTGATCCCTATCTTTTCCAAAGTTTTGAGCATAAAGTGGTGTTGAATTTTATCAAATGACTTCTCTGCATCAATTGAGATGATTATATGGGTTTTGTTTTTAATTCTGTTTATGTGGTGAATTACATTTATTGATTTGTGTATATTGAACCAGCCTTGTTTCCCTGGAATGAAGCCCACTTGATCGTAATGGATTATCTTTTTAATGTGCTTTTGTATCCGATTAGTTAAAATTTTATTAAGGATTTTTGCATCAATGTTCATCAGGGAAATTGATCGGTAGTTTTCTTTCTTTGACGTGTCTTTGTTGGGCTTTAGAATCAGTGTAATGTTTGCTTCATAGAAAGTGTTTGGGAGTGTTCCCTCTCTATCAATTTCCTGGAAGAGCTTGTGGAGGATCAGTGTTAGTTCTTCTGTGAAGGCTTGGTAGAATTCTGCCGTATATCCATCCGGACCTGGACTTTTCTTTTTTGGGAGAGCTTTGATTACTGCTTCAATTTCGCTTTCTGTGATTGGTTGGTTGAGATTTTCAATATCCTCCTGTGTTAAAGAGGGGATGTCGTGTGTGTCCAAAAACATGTCCATGTCTTCCAGGTTATCTAATATGGCAGTGTATAAATTTTCAAAATAGGTTCTGATAATCTGTATCTTGGATGGGTCTGTGGTGATATCCCCATTTTCGTCTCTGATTTTGTTGATTTGCTTCATTTCGATCTTCCTTTTAGTGAGTTTGGCAAGGGATCTGTCAATTTTGTTCACTCTTTCAAAGAACCAACTCTTGGATTTGTTAATAGATTGATGTTGGGGTGTAGCCTTCACCCCTATTTCAACAGCTGCCCTAGGGCGATCTTGTTACTATTTCCATAAGTTCCTTCAGGAAGGGCTGCTAGGTCCTGCTTTGTTATGCAAAGAGTTAGAGTGGGTTGGAATGTGCTGTTACCTAGTTGTTTGTCTGTACTCAAAATCTGCATAACCCCTGGCAACTCCCTTAGAAGG
>PVKS010051347.1:0-11182 GCA_004027875.1 Aplodontia rufa | reverse complement strand
TTGGCTTAATATCCAGATCTTTGATCCATTTTGATTTAATTTTTGTGCAGGGCAAAGATAAGGATCCAGCTTCCGTTGTCTACATATGGCTGTCCAGTTTGTCCAACACCATTTGTTGAACAGGCTATCTTTCTTCCACACTATGCTTTTGCCCCCTTTATCAAAGATCAAATAGTTAAGGATATGGGGGTTTGTCTCAGGATCTTCTATTCAGTTCCACTGGTCTTCGGTTCTGTTTTGATAACAATTCCATGCTGTTTTTGCTACTACGGCTCTGTAGTATAATTTCAGGTCAGGGATTGAGATACCCCGTATTTCTTCCTTTCTATAGAGTAATGTTTTGGCTAGTCTGGGTCTCCTATTATTCCATATGAGCTTGAGAATTGCTTTTTCTATATCTGTGAAGATTACCATAGGTAATCTTGATGGGGATTGCATTAAATCTGTATAGGGCTTTGGATAGAATGGCCATTTTTATTATATTGATTCTGCCTAATGGCTATTTGTAATCTCTCTTGCTCTCTCTCTCTCTCTCTCTCTCTCTCTGTCTCTCTTTAATGTATGCACTCAGAGCTACAGACTTGCCTTCTAGAATAGACTTCTCTATATTCCATGCTGTGTTTCAATTTTTATTTGTAAGAAATTTTAAATTTCTCCTTGATTTCTTCAGTTACCTACTCATTATTTAGAATTATTTGTTCAAGAATAAGAGACCCAGAATAGCCAAAGCAATAATTAATTTAAAAAAAGTGAAGAAGGGTGAATCACAATACCAGATCTGAAACTATACTGCAGAGCTGTAGTTACAAAAACAGCATGGTATTGGTATCAAAATAGACATGAAGACCAATGGAATATGAGAGAAGATACAAAGACAAATCCACAAATCTGTAGCCATCTGATATTTGACAAAGGTGGCAAAAATATAACTTGGAGAAAGGAAAGCCTTTTCAACAAATGGTGCTTGGAAAACTGGATAGCCGTATGAAGAAAAATGAAATTGAATCTGTATATCTCACCCTGCATAAAATTCAAATCAAAATGGATCAAAAACCTAGGAATTAAACAGATACCTTATAAATGTTTGAAGAGAAAATTTGGTCAACACTCCACCATATAGGAGCTGGCACCAACTTCCTTAACAGGATCCCTAGATTGCAAGAATTAAAACCAAAGATCAATGTGTGATGCCATTAAAGTAAAAACCTTCTGCATAGCTAAAGAATCAACTAAGAATTTAAAGAGATAGCATACACAGCGGAAGAAGAAAATCATGGCCAGCTATGTCTCTGACAGGGGTCTAATATCCATAATGTATAAATAACTCAAAATACTTAAAGCCAGACATATAAATAATCGAATCAGGGTATAAAGTGGTGACTCGGTGGTACTGCACTTATCTGGCATGTGCAAGGATACAGGTTCAAACCCATCACCACATACATACACAACTAGGTGTTGAAGCAAGAAAAACCAGATGAAAAACTAAAGTTGATTCTCCCACTTTCTCTCCCCCCCCTTCTTAAAAACAAAAAAGAGAAAAATAACCCAATCAATAAATGGGCAAAAGAGCTAAACAAAAACTTCTCAATAGAAGAAATGCAAAAGGCTGATAAATATATGAAAAAATGTTCAACATCTCTAGCAATAAGGGAAATGCAAACAAGACTTCATAAAGAATTCACCTCACCCCATTCAGAATGGCAAAGATCAAGAATACAAACAGCAAATGCTGGAAAGTGTGTATGGGGGGGGGAAGGAACCCCTAAACGTTGATGAGACTGCAAATTAGTACAACCAATCTGGAAAGCAGTATGGAGACTCCTCAAAACTTTAGCTATGGAACCACTGTATGACCCAGATATCCCACTCCTGGGTATTTTCACAGAAGATATAAATTTGGCATACTACAGCAATGTAGCTACATCAGTATAATTTGAGTTTTGTGCAGCACAATTCACAATAGCTAAATTATAGAATCTACCCAGATGCCTATCATTGGATGAATGGATCAAGAAACTGTAATTTCTTTTATGTATTTATATATATATATAAAATATATTTACACACATATATATGATATAAATACATATATATATATATATTTATATATACACATACATATGTGTGTATATGTATGTATACACATACATACCATGGAATTCTACTCAGCCATTACATAAAAAAATGAAATCGTGACCTTCACTGATAAATGGATGGAGATGGATAAAATAATGCTGAGTGAAATTAGCCAAACTCAGAAACTCAAGGATCAAATGTTTTCTCTCATGTGGAAACTAGAATACAATATAGGAAAGAGTGAGAGAACAGTAAATTTAGACAATACACTCATCAAACATGAATTACAAATTGAACTGGGGGAAACCTAGGGGACTGGGTGTGGGAGGGATGGAATGGGAGAAGGGTAAAGGGGGTTTATATGATTTGTGCATATATGACAGTGTAAGCAGCTAACCCATTTAATAAATACAAATATAACTAAAAATAAAGAATATTTTTTAAAAAACTGTATTTTTCAAGCTCAGTGTGTTTGTATAGTTTCCATAGATTCTTATGTGTTTCTAATTTCATTCCATTATGATCTGAAAAGATGCAACAGATTATTGCTTTTAAGATTTTGAGACTCAAAAATTCCATGCATATCTGAAAAGAAAATATTCAGCTGTTGTTGGATAAAATATTCTGTACATGTCTCTTAAGTATACTTGATTAATGGTATCATTTAAATCTGATGTCTTTATTGATTTTCTGCCTACATGATCTATTAGTGAGAGTGGCTGTATTGAAGTCCTCCATCCACTATTATAGCATTAGAGCCTATCAATTCCTTTATGTTATATAATGCTTGCTTTATGAAATTGAATGTACCACCATTTAGGTCATAAATATTACAATCACTATAACATCTTGTGATTTTTCTCTTTAACAATATGTACCTTATTTGTCTTTTCTGACAAGTTTCAACTTTAAGTCAGCTTTGAAATGAAATTAGCTATTTCTGCTTGATTTTAGATTCCATTTGCATGGAATGTCATTTTCCATCCTTTTATTTTCAGTCTGTGAATGTCTTTGACTGTGAAGTGTGTTTCTTGGAGAAAACATACAATTGGGTTTTGTTTAATACAATCTGCAAGTCTATGTCTTTTAATCAAAGAATTAAGACTATATTCATTGTTAGCATAGAGAGCTATGTGTTACTTCCTGTCATTTTGTTTTATTTCTTTTTTTTTTTTATAAAGAGAGAGGGACAGTGAGAGAGACAGAGAAAGAGAGAAACAACTTTATTTAGTTTTTCACATGGCCTTAGTTGCTCCAACACTCAGTTGTGTACGTGGAGCTGGGGTTTGAACCCAGGTCCTGGTGCTTGCCAGGCAAGCACCGAAACTGCTGAGCCACCGCTCCAGCCCCATTTTGTTTTATTTCTAATATTTGACTCATTCCTAATTCTCATTTGCTTATTAACCTTTCTAATGTGATTTCTTCTTTCCCATGTTTTCCTGGTTATTTTTATCTAACTCTTCTATATGCTGGACTCCTTGAAGCATTTTCTGTGATGTTGACTTAGTGGCCATAAATTCATTTAGTTTATACTTCTCTTGGATAACCCTTGTTTTGTCTTCAATTTTGAGGGATAGCATTGCTTATAGTAATGGTTGGCAGTCATTCTCTTTAAGGGCTTGAAATACATCATGACACATCCTTCTGGATTTTAGAGTTTCTGGTAAAAAAAAGAATCTGTTATTCTGATGCAATTGCCTTTCTATTACTTGATGCTTGTCTCTTACAGTTTTTGAAATACTTCATTCTGAATTTTGGGAATTTAAACTATAATGTCATGGAATGGTTCATTTCCGGTCCTATCTATTTGGAATTTCAAATGCCTCTATCTGCAGTCACATTCCAAGATCATGCAAATATTCTGCTATTATTTCTTAACTTCTTAACAAGCTTTCTAGTCATTAGTCTGTATCTTCTCTCCTCCTGAATATCTATGAGTCTTAAGTTTGGCCCATTAATGTTGTCCCAGAGTTCTAGTGTATCTGCTCATAGTTTCTTTCTTTTCTTTTATTACTATCTGAGTGTTCTAACTTACACAATGTGTTTAAATCCTGTATTCTTTCTATTGCTTGATCTAGTGTGTTGTTCAGTCTTTCCACCAAGTTTTTATTTGATTAATTGAATTTTTTATTTCCAAGATTTCTGTTTGGTTCATTTCCAGAAACTCTACTTCACTGTTGAAATGTTCTTTCATATCCTGTGTCTTCTTCCTTAGTTCATTCCTTAGATTTTCATTTAATTTGCTGATCATTTTAACAATTAACCTTTTTTAAAATTCCCTCCCTGGCATTTCTTAAACTTTGATATCTATGGGTTCAACTGTTGCAGTATTATGAACTATTGGAGATTTCTTGTCACCTTGTTTTCTCGTGTTTCTTCTAGGATAGGTCTCCTCTACTGTTATTTGAGGATCTTTTTTTTTTTTCTTTTCAGGGCTGAGGACTAAACTCAGGGCCTTGCACATGCCAGGCAAGCGCTCTGCCACTGATCTAAATCCCCAACCCCAGAGGATCTTTTTAGTGAGCTTCTTTCTCTTTTTTTGTGTGTCCTGGGCTGGGAATGACTACACACCCACTCAATATGATCTTAGTGCTCTGATCAGTCCCTAGCACAAGTTTAAGGGGGGGTGATAATCACTGGTAATTGCAACCACTTGCAAGTAAACCATATACTAATAAACTATAAAAACTTACTGAAAACATTCTCCACACTCCAATAGTCCACATGTGTAAAAGTGGAGTAATGCCCTAGAAAGTGGAGTAATATCCTAAAAAGTTAGCTATTGAAGAAAGTAAAGTTGCTATTAAATTATGTAGAACATAAGAAGAAAAAAAGGAAAGAAAAAGCAAAAACAAGAGGTGAGGACAGAAGCAGAAAATGCACGAAAAGAAAGAGAAAAAAAGGAAAGGATATAAAAATAGGAAAGCATAAAGAAAATAGAATAATTCCTATTTAAAACATTAAAACATTTAAAATGCTTCAAATTGGATTAAAATATGCAAATCAAGTAATGGGGGAATATATCAAACTAACACAGAAGAAAATACCAGTGACATAAAAATACAACATTAAAGAATCCAAAATTAGTCCTTGATGATGTATTTGAGGTAGGTGGAGAAATTTCTTACTGGGTATTTTAGATTTGGACTCTGTCAAATATTGGGCTGCTTAGTAAATGCTTACACCTTCCTGGCATGACCAGTTTGTCCGTGTGTGGAGTGACCCCACCCATCTTTTCCACAGTGGGCTAGGGAGCTGCATATTCCTCCTGCATTAAACTTTCTACTTTAAGAACTATGTAGAACTCAGGCCCTGGTGTCTATCCTTACATGTATTGTCCTGCCCGTATCTGGAATAAACTTAGAAAGCTCCTGCAATTCTTTGGCCTATCTGTGCACTTAAGAGCTCTCTGGAGAGTCAGAGGATATGTTGTCTGTAGCCCTCGCTGGATGTGCAATCTTGCTTTCCTCCTCTACACACTTCTGTAGTGATAATTCTGCCTCACTCTGGCCCAGGGCAATGGAGTTGACCATCAATGCACTGAGACATCTGAAATCATGTCCCCAAATCAATTTTCCTTCTCTATGTTGTTCTTGTCAGGTCTTTTGGTCAAAGTGACAAAAATCTGACTAAAACAGGAGTGACTGGATTCTGATGACTGCATTCATTTGATGGATTAATAATTTGAATGTACAATTGGGAAGAAGTGAAAACTGTAGGCAGGTGGGATATGGTTAGCAGGAATAGGTCACTGGGGTCATACTCTTAAGGATAACATCTCACCCCTGGCCTCTCTGTCTCTGTCTTTGTTTTTCCTTCCTGGCTGCCATGGACTGAGCAGCTTTCCTCTGCCACTTCCTTCTCCATGATGTTCTGCCTCACTTCATAACCAAAGCAATGGTGCCAGTTAACCATGGCCTGAAACCTCTGAAACCATGAGCCAAAATAAATCTTTCCTCCTTTAAGTTGTTTTAGTCACAGTGATGATAAGCTACTAACGGAGTTCTTCCCAACACAGTGAAGGTGAAGTGACTACAAATCAGAAAGCATTTAAGATAAAACTCACTTGCCATCATTGATGTGATGCTTCCATCTCATTTTAGTAAAATTCTAAATTAAATGGAATTTTAAAGGCTGAGGGTGGGATGGGGTGAGAGTAGAACCCCTGAGAATGTAGACATAAGATTTTGCATACAGAAAAATTCGTAGCTACCTGCTAGCTCTTCTCCACAGACCTCCACTGAGCACTCATGGGAAAGCCTGGTTTCAGGCCAGAGATTACAGAAAACCACCCTCTGTGGAGGAGGGGACAGGCTGCCTATAGGAGAAAAGCATAAAGTTCCCAGTATTCTTCCTTTAGGAACAGATGCTTTAGTGGGAAGACCAGCAGATCCTGTGATTCCCAGGTACATATGAAGACCCATTGTCTAAGAGATGGGGAGGAAACTGTCCTTGGCTCAGACCAATAGAGGTTTTTCTAATGCTTGGTGGGAGGGGGAGAAAAAGGGACAAGATCATGGAGAAAGACTTTTCCTTCCACCCACTAAAAAACCAGAAAAATTAGACACAAAGCATGCCTAAGATTGAGGCTGAACCAGAACAACAGACTGCTTCATTCTGTCTCTGCTCCAGGCCAAGAAACCCTAAGAAAAAAGCATGGTAGTCTCCCACAAGAGAAGGAACAAGGGCAGGAAGACATTCTGAGACACAGGTGCAAGAAGGAAGGACTAGGCTAAGGGTGAAATAGAAATGCTAAATATAACCCTCATGCAGAACTAGAGGTAGCCAGAATAACAAAAACTCAAACCCAGGTGAACTGTGTCTTTGTCCTCTCCAAATTAAGGATTGGGAGAACATATACATGCTTCTTTGCAATAATTCTTTTTATGTCTGAATTGTTCAAACTTTATGTCTGATAATATATGTTTTTTTGGTACCAGGGATTGAACCTAGGGGTTGCTTAAACACTGAGCCAAACCCTCAGCCCCTTTTTATTTTTTAATTTTGAGAAAGTGTCTCACTAAGTTGCTTAGGGTCTCACAAAGTGCTGAGACTGGATTTGAACTTGAGGGGTTTTTTTTTCGTTTTTTTCTTTCTTTCTTTCTTTTTCTTAGAGAGAGAGAGAAAGAGAGAAACAATTTTTTAAATTTAGTTTTTCATGTGGACTTCGTTGCTCCAAGACTTCATTGTGCTGCTGGGTGTTTGAACTTGCATACTCACGCATGCGGGGCAAGCACCATAAGCGGAGCCACCGCTCCAGCCCTGAACTTGAGATCTTCTTGCCTCAGTTTCTGATATCATTGGGATTGCAGGTGTGCACCACCATGCTCAGCAAAATAATACATTTTTAAAACTTATGAGACACAAAAAAGAAGAAAAAAATAATTCATAGTAAAGAGCAATGCAATCAACAGACTCAGACTCAGAGATGTCCCACAACTTGAGACTATCAGAGACAGTTACTGACATGCATGAAATATTCCTTTGATGGCCCTATCAGTAGTATTACCAAAGATGAGGAAGCAGCAAAGAGATGTCAAGGAATTCTGTCCTACTCAAGGAATAACAAAAGAGTGAAGAAAAAATATTATGAGATATCCAAGAAATGGAGAATAAGGCCAGATATTCTCATGGAAGACATCTGGAAAATTGCTAATTAGTTTGAAATGAACTGATACACTTCTGCAAAGAACTCATAGGAAAGACAAGAAGTCACACAGGAAATTAAATGTTTTTAATGGCATATGATTAGAAACACAATAATGTCAAAATATGTGGGTTGCAGATAAAGCAGGACTTGGAGCAAACTCTGTAACTTTAAATACCTGTATTAGAAAATAGCAAAGGTCTGAAATCAATGAGCTCATCTATTACCTTAAGAAGCTAGAAAAGAATAAAGAACTCAAAGTAAACAGAAAAAGAAAATAATAAAGGTAACAGTGAATAACCAATGAAATTAAGAGCAGAAGTGCAAGAAAATCAATGAAACCAAAAGCTAGGCCTTTGTAAAGATCAATATTATTCATCAGTGAGACTAAGAAGAGGGAAGAAAAAATTTCCAATATCTGAAATGATTGCGAAAGCATCAGTATGGATATATATTGATATTAAAAAGGAATGTTCAAAGAATTTTATATCCATAAATTCAACAACTTAGAAGAAATTAACAAATTCTTTGAGAGACAGACTACCAAAGTTTGCTCAAGAAAATTGGATTAACTAATGAGTTCTGCATGCATGAAAGAAATCTTATCCAGTCAAAAATCTGCCACCTCTACCAGTGGACAAAATAATAACCACCCACCCCCCACAAAACATCCAGGCATAGATGATTTTGTTTTAAAATTCTATCAGAATCTAACAATTTATAAAATAGAATAATATATCCCAACAAAGTAAGGTTTATCCTGGCAATGTAAAGCTTATTCAACTTTGAAAATAAGTCAATGTAATGACCATATTACTAGGTTAATGGAGAAAAATTATATGTTAATCTCAAAAACTTATTTCACATAATTTAGTATTCTTCATAATAAGTTTTCAGTAAACTAGAATCAGAAAGGAGGTTCTTTGACTTGACAAAGGTATTGAGGAAAACCTTATATTAGTATCATACTGCAGGAGAAAGCCTTATTAAGAAATGAAACAAAAGGTAAACACATTGGAGAAACATAAATGCAACTCCCTTCACAGTCAACATTGATTACCTATAATATTATAAGTATCTACATTAAATCTATGAGAACTATTTAGTGTCAATGTAATTATTATAATGTTCAAAGTTGATAGTTAAGCTTATTGCATTCTATAAATCATTTATTTAAAATTGAAATTAGAAATACAAAATGATTTATAATAGCACCAAATCCATGAAATATTTAGGAAGCAGTTTAAAAAATACCCAACTCTACATCACTAGGAATCAGAGAAATGCAAATCAGAACTTCACTGAGATTCCACCTCACTCCTGTCAGAGTTGCAAAGATGAAGAATATGAACAATGACAGATGCTAGAGGGGTTGTGGGAAGAGAGGAACACTTTTACATTGTTGGTGGGACTGCAAGCTTGTACATCCACTCTGGAAAGCACTGTGGAGAATCCTCAAAAACTAGATCTGGAATCACCTTATGACCCTGCTATCCCACTCCTGGGTATATTCCCAAAAGAGCTAGAATTGGCATACTACAGAGATACAGCTTCATCAATGTTTGTAGCAGCTCAATTTACTATAGCTAAACTATGGAACCAACCCAGATGCCCTTCAATGGATGAGTGGATTTAAAAACTGTGATTTTATATATATATATATATATATATATATATATATATATATATATATATATATATATATTCTACTCTGCTATTAGAGAGAATGATATTATGGCATTTGCAGTCAAATGGATGGAGATGGAAAAAATTATGCTAAGTGAAATATTCCAAACTCAGAGACTCAAGGGCCAAATGTTTTCTCTCATATGTGGAAGCTAGAATACAATTGGAAACAGACTGAAAGTTGCTAAATAATAACCTCAACATGGGTGAGTTTTTACATGAGCAGGGGGAATCTTGCCTATGGTACTGGGGGATGGAGGAAGGAGGGTGGGGATGGGATTAGGGGGCATATCAAGGCAGCTGGAGGGAGGGAGTAAGGTGGTTATCAATCCAGTATGAAACCTTCAACTTCTATGAGAAGCCTAAATAACACGGAGGTAAAATAAGGGAAACATGAGATCAGGGAAAACTCAAAGAGGGGAGATAATGAACTTGCATCAGCCTTGGTTTGCTCTTGCTCTGTCAATATCCTTGTGTTCATGAATATGTGGCAATGATTCCCTCCTATACATAAGATCATGTTGAACTAATTAAAAAAAAACTCAAGAACTATAGGGTGAAAATCATAAACCCTGATGAAAGAAATTAAAGAAGACATAAATAAGTGGACATTATTTACATATGGGAAGGTTCAATATTATTACAACATCAATTCTCCCCAAGTTGACCTATAGACTCAATAAAATTCAAATCAAAATCCAGCAGGGTACTTTTTATATAAACTAATATCCTGATTTTAAATTTTATATAGTAAAGAACAACCAATCAAGAGAACTAGAATAATCAATTCTGAGAGAGAAAAGCAATGTTGGAGGACTCTGCAAAGCCTTCTAAATTTAGTCTGCTGAGAAAGAACACACTAGAAGTTAGACAAAGTAACTTTATGACTCTGGTAGGCAGCTCCCATAACGGAAGACTAATATCCTTGGTGTGCAATCCTTCAATGCTTAGCAAAGCAGCTTGACTCTTGTCTGCCATGTGCCCCATGTCATACCATAGCAGAGAGACCCCAGAGCATTCCACTCTGGGTTTTGTTCCCTGGGTGCTGCTTGGAATGCTGAGTTGTAACTATTGATTGTGGAAGTAATGAGAATTCCATCTGAGTTGTTCCGGATGGTTCCTCCTTATTTCAAGATGTTGAAGTCTCAATATATTTTGCCCAAAGGTGAAAGAAGGAAAAGATCATGGCTATCCAGGAACCCTTCTTCCATAGACTTGCAGTACCTATTTCAAGACTATCTATAAAGCTATCGTAATTAGGACAACATAGTATTGGTGAAAAGATAGAAATAGATCAATAGAAAATATTAGAGATTCCAGATATTGATGTTCATGCATGTGTTCAATGGTTGTTTTTATGAAAGACCCTGGCCATTGAGAAAGGAGGTCAGTTCTCATGATTTAAATCTGGAAAAGTTGTAATGACATACAACCTAAGGCATTTGTAGAGATGTTTTGGGAAACAGGGAGGAGGGATAAGGTTGGATAATTGGGGAGGGTCTTGGGGGATAAATCTAATATTCAAAATTTATATATATATATTATATTTTTGTTACAAGCATGTTTGATTGTTCAAGAAATAAATTTCTTTTTTTTTAAATTGCTGAGGTTTGCTTTATTTTTTTTTAATTTTTTAATTTTTGAGCAACCTTGCAATATTTTAACAAAACAATATAAAATGTGTATAACCTGTGTATATATTCTGGTCATTGCAACTGTCCCCAGGAGTGCCCCCCCAATTACCCTCCCTTATCCCTCCCTTCCCCTTCC